>ML841421.1:53179-67181 GCA_009831015.1 Picea engelmannii | reverse complement strand
TGCTAACTTTTGAAAAATTGAAGTGTTATAAGAAAGGGGCGAATGACATTATTTCATTAGAGTTTTTCAGTGAGCAGACACCCTTTTCTCTTCCATCTTATCTCTCTTCTTGGTGCATACACTCTGTGTAGTGCAGACTATGCAGTTTTTTCACAACTCTTTGAATTTGATGGTCGAATAGTGTTGTTTTGCGAAGTGATGTGGGTGGCTTAAGTGCCTTTACTTTGATTGCATCGATCACTTAAAGTGTACATTTATCTTTTTTCCTTCTTTTGTTTTTAGTTGTGTGAATCCGTCATTATTTAATTATAAACTTTCGTTTGTCCTTGGTTGCTTGCATGCATACCAAGGATGATTATTTATGGGTTGATTATTCATACTAACCACGGATATTTATTTTATAAGTGACTGATAGTGCATGAACATAAGGGATGCCCCCTATGGCTTGAGAAACACCAATACAAATAGAGTTATTAGTGGTGACCTTGGGCTAATTACTCGGTGTTTTTTTAGGTTTGCACATAGATCTAAGTGATTCTCAGATGACGCAAAATTGTTGAAATCTAAGTGATTCTCAGATGACGCAAAATTGTTGAAAGTGAAAAACTTTTTCGGATCATCGGATTGCAAATAAACTTTATTACGATGAAATTTTTAGAACACTTTGATCGAAAGTTCAAAACTTTCCCGATAGCATGTGGATGAAATTTGTTTCTCACGTTGGAATAAAAATAAACCTTGTCCCGATGCAAAGTTTAAAATTCAATGGGATAAAGGATGAGAAACCACTGATGAAAAGGGAAAAAATGTTCTCGATGAACATTGTTGGGGTTTTAAACTTTTCCGATACCATTCAAAAAATCATTTAGATAGAAAGTTTATTTCCTCTTTGACAAAGCAAAGTTTAAATATTCTTCGATCATTAGAGTTACCATTCAACTTTGAAATAAAGGATGTTTTTCGATAAATTTGCATCTTAGTAATTTTTAACTTTTCCAAAAAGCAATATTTTGTGGTTTTCATATTGCTTAAAGTGTTAAATATGGTTGATCACTTCATCACTCCTTCCATAAGCATTTCATGAAAATTAAAAATGCAATTACAACCTTGAATGAATTGAATTGGTATTTTTGACAATAGAGAAGATTTTAAGGATCCATACTTATTTTAAAGTTTATAAACTTTGATGAATTTTACTAATTCTTAAAATGACAACTGTAAAATGTTTGGTGATATTTTTGTAAAAATATTCAAATTCGTATGGATTTTATATCGTTTCTAGAAAAAATTGACGATATTTAAAGTAAAATAATTTTATTCTATGGAATTTTGGTGACTCGTTTTTAGAAAAAAATGGAAGTTGGCAATTTTTTTTGGAAAAAAACATGGAAAATTAGTCCATGGGAGAAATTTATCGTCTAAAATTTTCCTTGTCCGACAACCATTAAAGTGCATTGGGTTGTCATTAATGTTTAGATAATCAATAATTGAAAGTCGTTTTTAGAATCAAATGATCACAATCTAGCCAAATCTTTGAGCATGGGTGTTCATTATGATTGGGATTTGAAATTCATTTTTATAAGTTATGATTCTTTATACACATTTTGTGTTATTAAAATTCATTTGAAGTTTTTAGTTTCCTAGTTGAATTGCTTCTCTTGTCCATTATTGAAATTGGCTTTGCACTTTGATTTCTAGTGTTTTAGACACAATTCTTCGAGCATTTCTCATATTTTAGAGTTCTCATTAGCAATAAAGTCTCACTATTTGATCATTTAAGCTTAAATTCACCAGGTAAGTGCTCAATTTTTTTTATTTTTTATTTATTTCTCATTGAAATTCCTCTTTGATTAGCTAAAATCTAAAGTAGAAATGTTATTTTTGTATTAAGCATAGTTTTTTTTGTTAACTGCTAATATGGATTGTATCATTATATTATTTGTCATCTATCTCGATGCTTTTAGAGTGAAAAAAAATTGCAGGGATTGACTTGCTGGGTCATTTTAGCGGCATGTCCCAACTTGGGAAAATTTAGGTCGGAAATTGTTTGAAATCTTCAAGAGCCATTTTGAGGCATCAAATGACCTTTTTTTGGACCAAATTCCTACTTCTAAAGGAAGATTCCATATTCTACACTTTGAGACCTTTCCAATGGTGCATCAAATGCTTTAATCGAAGTTTGTATGCGAAAGTTATGTCTCCCACAAGTTGACCTACCGTGTTGACCACCATAGTACAAGAGGATGCCATTTCAGCTCTTGTTACTTATAATAATAATAATAATCTATTTTTCAGCCCCCGTTACTGGTAAAGTCTATGGAGGTATACATACCCTATGCATATGAGGCTAACGACATGATGAATTTCAAGAAGATTCTGGAAGGCCCAAAACCTTATCACAATTTAGGGTTGAGGAAGTTGAAACCCTAACCCTAGATGACTATCAGGCTATATTAAATAATGTGTCGCTAGGAGGAGAATTTTTTTCCATTATTTAGCATTATATTGTTCCATAGTTCAGCAGAGCACCTAGGAGTGGTATTTTGAGAGCATAATAGAGGAGAGATATTGTAGCAACCATACATGCCACAATGTTAAAGACAACTCCACAAAGAGTGTCTCTTTGTTTGTACTTGCATTTGAAGAAAAGAGAGCGGGCCGACCTCCCCGTCTAGTTGGGTTTTCTCCTATATTGGGTTTCCTAGGTTATATCTTGTGTTTATTTGTGGATGGTGTGTGCATTTTTTTTCTTCTATTTTTCACATTTCAACTATTTTGTACATTTTAAGTAGAAAACTAGTAATTAAAGAATATGTGATCTAAAGGAAATTAACCTTCGCACTAAATATTTTAGTATTTTACTAGATATGTTGTGACAAATTTTCTAGTGGAATATCCACGATAGTTTACAGATCATATTGGTACCAAAGCAGATTTTCTTGGGGTATTTGTGGAAATTTGCAGGGATCCAGGAATTGATTTAAGAAGAAAGTCACAGAACCCTAGCCATGGTTTACGAGTTTGTTCATAAAAAACCTCAAGATCCAACATAGGAGAGACTTGTGAGGTTGAAAGAGAAAGTCACTGACGTATCTCGCAATATGTCCCTCCTCATGATGGCTTTATCAAGCAAGCTCAAACTGTTTGGAGAAGTTGGAGGCTTGAACTGAGATATTGGATTAGATGGGAAATTGAGGGATAACAAAGAACCGGAAAAGGAGTCATGAAAAAAACCAAGAAAGAGAAATCAAGTTCCAATACCATAAAATCTTGATAGTCTTTATTCAAGATGGAAGAAAAAGTGGACATAAATCCATACTAAGGTGAGATCGATGCATTAAAACTAAATCATTGATTGCAACAACTAGAATTTTATTTCAAGGTTCACCATATAGATGAAGAACAAAATATAGCATTTGCCAAACTGAAGTTATAGGGCCATGCTTTAATCGGGTGGGAAATCCATATAGAAACATTTAGGCCGAAGGATGATCCACTGGTAACTAGGTGGGAGGACTTCAAAACCCTTATCAAGTCCCAATTCTACCCTATTGGGTATGTAGATGACCAATGGATCTGGTGGCACTATTTCAGGTAGAAGCAAGGACAGTGTGTGTACATCACTGAGTCCAAAACGATGGCCATCATGTTGTGTATTTGTCCTAAGAACTCATATGCACTCCTCAAGTATGTGGGGGGCCTGCATAGCCATCTACGAAAGTAAGTGATGCTTTTAAATCCAAGGACAATGGATAATGCATGTGTATATGCACAATGTCTGGAAAACATAGGCCACAAGAAAGGGCATCCAAGTGGTTCCAAGAAGAAAGAGCACCAGGAAGCTTCCAAGGAGGGGAAGAATAAGTGGAAAGGGGGAAATGATAAGAAGAAGACAACTACTGCACATATGTGGAAAGGATCCTAGCAACCATTGTAGCCATTGCAATATTGATGGGAACATTGAGGAAAAGTGTTGGAAACTACATCTATAGTTGAGCCCGAAGAACCGCAAGAAGGATGCGAAGAAAAAAAATCTTCTAGCCATGTATTCGAGCAATCAGGTTGGAAGCAACTCCGATGTGGATGAGAATGTCATCTCCACATCAGTGAAAAATGAGGTGAATCTGAGTAACCTTCATCACCGGGAAGAGAAGGAGATGACCAAACTCTTCCACATCAAGATCCAGGTCAAGAAAGACAAGATATATGCCTTGTTTGACTCTAGTTCATAGGCTAATCTCATAGCCATGGATTTGGTTAGCTAGCTTGGATTGGAGGTTTGTGATCATCCTAGCCCATATCCATTGGGATGGATAAACAAGGATGCATAGATCAAGGTAACGAAATAGTGCAAGATTAAATTTGTTGTAAGTGTTGATTTTATTGATGAAGTGGAATTGGACATAGTACACTTTGACATATGTGGAGTAGTGTTTGGAAGCCCCAACATGTATATGAGGGATACAATCTTCATGTGGAGAGCCAACCAATACCAAATAGTCAAGGATGGGAAGTCCTACATTATCAACGTGCATAAAGACAAGTCAAAGATCTCACTGGTAAGTGCCAACCAAGTCAAGAAGTTGATTAGTTCCAATAATAAATATGTTTTACTTTTATTAATAGAAAATCATATTGATGATGAGTCGATAAGAGTAAAGGAATCCTTAGAGGGGTGTACTAAAGAGAAGAAACATAAGTGGTGTAACACCCTGTTTTCCCCCAAAACTGTAATTAAGTTAAGACTTCATGTATTGTGATTTATGAAGCATTTAATTGTGTTTATGTTAATGAAAACACCAAACTATTGATTGGGAAGGAAGCCTTGAGTATTGGCCATGATACCACGAATGGGACTGGTGAGGTGGAGTTGGGATGTTTCAATGAAGAGATTAGGAAACTCGCCAACATTCCAACTCATATCTACATACCTTATTGCAGAACCTGTCAAACATACCTGGACTGTCTTGACCCACGAAACCTGCTAAAGGTGATCATGTTTGGGTAGTTGAGAATTTATAAATATTGACAGATTTTGTACCTGGAAGAGTGAATGGTTGACTAAGACCTTAGCCAAAAGGACACACAAGATTTTCCCCTTCGATTTGGGGGCTTGACACTGAAAGCTTGCTTTTGATAGAAGTCATTGGGGATCCCGAGGAAGAAGAGAAAATTCCAATAGTAGGAATGAGAAAGAAGAGGGAAATGGTAGAGAAGAATAGGAGGATGCACGAAGGAGAATACTAGTATCCTGAAGAGGAAAGGGACGACGAGCCCATATATGTGTAGAGATAGAATTCCACACAGAAGAACAAAGAGACGACGGCCATAGAGATGAGTCATAGACTCACAAAAATATGGTGTAAATGAGCAGAGGAGTTCACACGCATGACTTTGAGTAGCATAGTAGATATAGGAAGATTTTATGAAGAAAATAGGAAGCTTTCCCAAGAGTTGAATGGTCACCCTGGAACAGAGAAGATCCATATCTAGATTGGAGCAACAGAGGACTGGGACTTGGTGCTTACAGGAAAGGAACTGCCACTGGTAAGGGGATGTCATCGAGTGATTGTGTAGTAGAGAAGGGGATCCCTTGTACAAAGGAAATTTAGTTGGGAAGGTTACTGATAAACTTGTGGAGGTCCTGAGCTCAGTGGGAAGAGGAAAATTTCTAATGTTTCCAATGAAAGTAAAGGAGAGTAACCTTCATGAAGCATTCTCTGACTTGACATTCAAATGAGATAGTTCCATAGTGGTATCATGGCTTGGCATGGGGCTGGCATGATGTAGAAAGGCACAATGCAACATAGCCTACGGTTGGGTGGAAAGGAATTGCCCCTCGGTCAGTTGGTTGGTTGAAGGTTTCACATAACATATAAGTGTTTTACCTCGAATGTCTCATGCTTGTTTATTAATGGGTGTACAATGTGTTCTATTATGTAAATGGTTTGACTATAATGGATGAATGATAATTTCGAGTTAAATGGAGTGATATAACCTCCCTTAATTGTTAAATTTTTTAACTACAAAGATTTATGCGGATGCTAGTGTAGGCCCATAACCATGTATTTTCCCTGCACTTAAAATGGAAAGTTTACAGGATATAGAATCCTCATTTGGGTGTTTGGGACAAAATATTTCTTGCCTCTAGAAAGAGGTTTAAGAGGCTTAAGGAGTTGAATTATATCCTTGGAGGAAAGACTGTGGGACTGATAAGTCCTCAAACAACCTTTAAGCTTGTTGAAAAACCCTTATTTCAACCTTGAAGAACGACAACCATTGATCCAGTGGAAGGAGAAGATCCCGACCGTTCGTCGGAGATCCGGGCTTCGGGAGAAATCTTATCGAGATGCAAGGTCATTAGGAAAACCCAAGGTGCAAATTCACAATGGAATTTTGATGGGAAAATCTCGAGAGGTTGTGAGCCATTGATCTATCAGAGGTTAAGCCGATGAGAACTGGGTCATAGATGCCCTAAAGGTTAAGCCAATAAATCTATCAGGAAGTAGGGGATCGATAAGGTCTAGGAAAAGGCATAGGAGAGGTTTCCAATGGAGAAATCCCGATGCCGAGAGTTTGAGGACGAGGAAGACCGTCGATCTATCGGTGTGGATGTCGATGGGTTTAGATCCATTGGATATGGAATAATCCATTTTGAGAAAGAATCATAGACAGAGATTGGTGATGGTTAAATACCATGCAACTATGGTTACTGAGTGATCCCTAACCATTATATATGAGGACTTGAGGACCATCTGATCCATTGCAAGGGTCTCATCATAGAGGACTGATCGAAAAGCCTCACAATTACTTGGAGCGGGTGCATTCCGATGGCGCAGGATCTAGAGTGGATAAGAGTTGTCGATCCATAGGGGAAGGCATTTCGATTTAACCACAACTGTATATTGGTAGTGCACCCCAGCTGTTAAAGTGCCATGTGGAGGATGGACTAGGCATTAGCTGCCGCGGGGTTTCAGGTATCAATTTGATCAAGACTGTTGGTTTCTAGTTCTGAAGACTGTTGGATTTGTGGGGAACATGTCCATTGAAGAAGTCCCATCAAGATTGAAATATGGGCGAGGTAACCCACTTTCTTGATGAGTAGAGAACCCAATTCACTATCGACCATTGATCTGTTTGCACAGAGTGAATCTCAATCGTCTGATTGGGGATGTTTGTACCCTGGTCCTTGTAGTAGCATTATGTTACAGATTTTCTAGGAAGTGGAGTGATAAGTCTGCGGATTTGTCACAGTTACCTGCAACGCAGAATAAATAAGAAGAAGTCCTTGGGTGCGCTGCGATGAACAAAGTTCGTTGAGGGTGCAAACCTGAGACCTAAGGATTTATGCATGTGGAAATTCGACATCGCACTATCCTAAGAGGCTTTAGGGGGTTGGGTGTGTTACTGAGTGTTATCAAAACATAGTTCAAACTCTAGGCTTGAATGGGTCTCCAAGACCGCATGACTGTTTAAAGAATTTTAAATGATAAAGTATATGTTTATTTATTTTTAGATGATTTCAATGTGTATATGAATACTAACAACAGATTGAGCGAGAGTGGGATCCTGGATCAGGAATGTCAAAGGACGAATGATGCTTGACAAGGATGAGAACTTTATGGTGATGATTTTAATGTAATGTATAATAATGTTTCACTATTTTAGCACGTAGGACGTACTGAAAAGGGAACAACAATGAATGGTGCATCATAGTATGAAGGACACCTCACACTACAGGGATGAAGAATCTAATGGCAAGAGGGACAGATAAACCCCTTTGGATTTGGTAGCCACTATCACAAGTGTAAAAGAAGACAATGAAAGGCTCATGAGAGCTCTGGCCAAGAAGGTAGAGTTGAATGCAACATTACTGCAACATTTATTAGAAATCCAGAAGCACTTGTAGCAAGGTCCAACCATTAGTAATGTAGGATTGTAGCAATCATGAAAGTTGTAGAGCCCTTCAGATGCCTAGAAGCATGGATTGACCTATAACAATGTAGTAATAAGTTCTTCCAAGAAAAGACATCAATATGTTAAGAAAAGCAGAGCTAGTGGAAGTGTTTCCACAGAGTCATCTAGTGGAAAGACCACTGTAGAGGAATTTTATAGCAGTGACACCGGGTCTAGTGTTCCTAGGAATAAGAGACACTGACAGAGTTATATGACATAAGAATTCAAGAACGTTAAGTCCCCTACCTTTGATGGAGAAATAAAGAAAGGAGAAGAAGTTGAGGCTTGGATATTGGGGATGATAAAGTATTTTTGGGTTCACAATTACTCAAAAAAGACAAAAGTGAAGATAACTGTCTTCAATATAAATGGAGGAGATTCCATATGGTGGAGGACCTCAAGGAAGTTAAGGGGTTGAAAGAAAGAAAGATAACCTGGAAACAATTTGAGAAATATTTCAGGAAGGCATATCTATCATAGAAATACTTATATGGAAAGATTAAAGAATTCCATGAACACAAGTTGGGGAAACTTACCATGGATGCTTACTGCAGGATATTCTTAGAGTCATTGAGGTATGTTCCTTACCCAATGAAGGAGACCACAAGTATACAACATTTCCTCAATGGATTGCCACAATTGTACTGGGATAGGATTGAGTTTGAAGAACCTAAGACCTTAGAGGATACCATTAGGAAGGCTAAGAGTTTTTATGATCCATCAAAAAATAGGCATGCACCTCTTAAGGATTGGAAGAAAAAGGATAAAACCAGATTCCAGAAGACGGGTTTAAACCATCCCAATATAAGAATATGAAGAAAGGTGCTCAGTTCGATCAACTGAGCAGAAGTATGCACAAGAAGAATTTTTTTCTCAGAGTGGAAATAGGCCAGCATAACATGCAAGGGAGAAAGTAGAGGAACATAAGAAAGGGCCTTTACAGTGTCGGGGTTGCGGAGAGGCACATCTGTTGAGAGATTTCCCTCATAGACACCATGACAACAAAAGAGTCTACCATGTTCAAGAGGCTACTATGGCCAATGATGTGGCCAAGAGTGTGTCGAGGATATATGTAGCTATTTAGAATCGACAAGCAGACCACCAAGCTTATGTGGTAGATTTCAAAGGTATAATTTCCAAGAAACCTATTTCTATTTTGATTGACCCCGGTTCTAATCTTAGTTTTCTTTCACCGCAAATTATTGAAGCATGTTCCTTACAGAGAAAGAAACAAAAAAAGGCATGGTTGGTTTAGTTAGCCATAGGGATTAAGAGAAAAGTGGTAGAGATAGTAGAGGCTTTTCCATTCAAAATGAGTGGAATGCACACTCAAGCATCCTTGAACATCCTACCCTTAGGATCATATGATGTGTTGTTAGGCATGGACTAGTTGGTTGTTCATAAGTCAAAATTGAATTGTTATGATAAGACCTTAGAATATGAGATGAAGAAGGCAACACGAGGTGTTGCAAGACATTCAGAAGCAAGTCTCAGTTAGGAAGATATCAACATTGCAGCTTAAGAAATTTAGTCGAAAAGGGTGTCCCTTGTATGCAATACAAGTGCTCAATGCAATAGAAAGTAAGGAGTTGAAGGTCGAGGATCACCCAATATCGTGGGAATTTAAAGATGTATTCGCAGAGGAGGTACCTAGACATCCTCCTAAGCGAGATCTTGATTTTTCAATAGATCTTATAGCCAGAGAAATACCAACATCAAAAGTACACTATAGAATGAGTACGCCTGATTTGGTGGAGTTAAAAGTGAAACTGAAGGAGATGATGGATAAAGGGTATATTCGACCAAGTGTATCCCTGTGGGGAGCACCTACGTTGCTCGTGAAGAAGAAGGATTGTACATTGTGGTTGTGCATTGATTACCAGAAGTTGAATAAGATGACCACTAAGAACAAGTACCCATTTCCTAGGATTGATGATCTTTTTGATTAGTTCAGTGGAGCTACAATATTATCTAAGATTGACTTGAGATCTAGATATGACCAAGTTGGGATTAAGGACAAGGAAATACACAAGACAACTTTTAGAACAAGGTATGGAAACTATGAGTTTGTGGTAGTGCCATTCAGGCTTACCAACACACCAACTACCTTCATGTTCTTGATGAATAACGTTCTTAGAAAATATCTGGACACGTTCAATATTGTATTTGTTGATGATATTCTAGTGCATTCTAAGACCAAGGAAGAGCACAAAGAACATCTTATGTTGGTGTTATAGATGCTGAGAGATCACCAAATATATGCCAAATATAATAAGTGTGGCTTCTTCCAGAAGGAGATCCAGTATTTTGGCAACACAATCTCAGTAGAGGGAGTGGCAGTAGATCCCGAGAAGATCAAGGAAATCATGGATTGGCATTTCCTCATAATGTAACTGAGGTAAGATCATTTATGGGGTTAACTGGATATTATAGAAGGTTTATTAAGGGATTTTCCAAGATTTGTCATCATATTACTTCATTGCAAAGAGACATAATATTTGGGTGCATGGGACATAATATTTCTTGCCTATGGAAAGGGGTTTAAGAGACTGAAGGATTTAAATTACATCCTTGTAGGAAAGAATGTCAGGCTGACAAGTCCTCAAACCACCTTTAACCTTATTGAAAAACCCTTATTTCAACCCAGAAGAACGACAGTCGTTGATCCGGTGGAAGGAGAAAATCCTGATCATTTGTTGAAGATCCAGTATTTGGGAGAAATATTATTGGGAGGCAAGGTCATCGAGAAATCCAAAGGTGTGAAGTCACAATGGATATTTGATGGAAAAATATTGAGAGTTGGTGAGCCATTGATCTATCGGAGGTTAAGACAATGAAATATGGGTCGTAGATACCCTAAAGGTTAAGACGATAAGTCTATTCGGAAGTAGGGGATCAGGAAGGTTTGGGAAAAGGTCCAGGAGAGGTTTCCGATGGAGAAATATCAATGTCGAGAATTCAAGGACGAGGAATACCATCGATATATTGGTGTGGATGCCGATGGATTTAGAGATGTTGGATCTGGAATGTTCCATTATGAGAAATAAACTTAGACAAAGATTGGTGCCGGTTAAATATCGTGCAACTGCGAATACCGAGTGATCCATGACCATTAGATATGAGGACCTGAGGACTGTAAGATCCATTAGAGGAGTCTCATCAAAGAGGACTAATTGAAAAGCCTCACGATTACTTGGAGCGATTGCATTCCAATGGCAGAGGATCCTGAGTGGATAAGAGTCGTCGATCCATAGGGGGAGGTATTCTGATTTAATGACAACTGTAGATTGGCAGTGGACCCCACCTATCAACATTTCATGTGGAGGATGGGGTAGGCATTAACCGTCACGGTGTTTCAGGTGTTAGCGCTAGAAGTCACCCTCAGGTTACATAGAAGGTAAGCCCAATACCCATCAGTTTATACAGTAAATGTAAATGAGTTTAGGTGGTCAAATGGAGAGGACTCAATGATAACAACGTTCTAACTCATAAATCTGGACTAGCATGCATAAGAAATTAAGGTCTTGGATCGAATTCTGTCAGTAAGTTGGAGTAAGGGTGAGTAGGAGGAAGACTTTGGTGAGAAAGGTGTAGAGGTATGATATGGACATCATGTATTCAAGCAACCTAAGGAAGACAAACTCAAACAAAAGACCCTCTTGGATTCAAATTTCAAGGAAACTGAAAGAAATCATAACAACATTATAATCAAACATTCATCATAATATAGTCACAACAATCCATGTGAATCAGTCAATCATGAACTCTCTCAGTATCGGAGGCAAATAAGATGGAGTAAGAAATCTCACTTAGATTAACCAAGATGTCTCAAAAACAAATACATAACCAGAGAACCAATGTTCTTCCTAAAAAAATTACAATAGCAGGGAACCTAGCTCAACCATTCGACCTCAACAAAATATCAAAACCACCTATATATACTAGAAATGTTGCAACGCCTAGGAATGTGATCAGACCCCCGGATTCAAAGTTTCCAGTCGGCGCCCGCTCTGTCAGATTGTGCAGGCCTCCTCATGTCAGATGTGAGTCAGGCATAATTATGTGCTTTACATGAAAATCTGTCCATAAGGAAGCTTCAAATTGTCAGTTTGTCTTCACAACTGCTCTCTGCATGTTTTCCATTTATGGGGCGAGACAAGGTCTCAACTACTGCCCCCATCTTCAATAACTACCCTCATCGGGATCAGGATGAGGCCTGACACCCATGGATTTTTTAGGTGGTGCCCACAACTTCTTTGAGTCAATCCTGGTGCCTAGAGGCCATGTAGATCTTCTTCTGTGACCAATACGGGCGTTTTCGACCTTTGGTGTAGCTCCTCTCCATCGCTCCATCCTGCATGCGACCTCGGACCATGACCTGGGGCTCATATCTAAAGGTTCTTTGAGATTTAGTATTTCGGGAGTCTCCACTCCACTAGATTCTAGATATCCCGATGCCCGAACTTGCAAAATGGCCTTAATCAGATCGATGGTCGGACTTGCTTTGAATTTGATGACCATGATTTCTTCCTCGGAGCTCCACCTCCATCGACTCCACACGATTGGAAAAAACCTTTCCATATGACCTCGGGTTGTGACCCTAGGCCCAATCTCTGAGTGCTTTGCGAGTTCGTGCTGCGTGAAACTTGCGTATTGCTCCCAACAACACCTCTTATTCGCGAAATTGCAAATCCGCTGATCCGATGCCACATGCCCTTCTAGATTGGATGACTCCCGCTAACTTTGGGATTTTCAACACTTCGGGGTTGTTATCGCGCAATTTGTAGCAAGGATAAAGGATAGAGATTGAAGAGACAAACTGGCGTAATTGGAACCAATCCCACCCAATGTCACCTTAATGGGATGGTTCTTTCTTTTTAGGGTGGTAAGGCCCAGGGGAGATGTCCTCGGTGACCTCTAGTTTTGAGAAGGTGAAAGGTAATAAGATAAGGATAAGTCCCCCCCCCCCCTCACTAGTCACCATCGAGCAGATAGTCCGGCTAACAACCAATAATAAAGTATAACCCAAAAAAAAAGAGATGCACCTACCTGAGACAAAGCAACAAGAAACTGATATATGCAAGCTGCTCAATGGGTTAGTACTTCATATAAATCATTGACTATCTGATACACATATAAGAAATTGGATAATAAATATTGACGAAGTTAATGTTTATAAAATAACAATGATAAATATATCACTTCTTCAATAAATGCTAAAAAAACATGACATTCAATGTAACAAATCAACGCTTTATTCAATTAATGCCTTAAAACCACCATTCAATTGCTTATAAGGAGAACGTTAGCTGCACAAATGATATTATAGCAAGGGATGATGACAACAATAGGTTAGTTAGGGTTAGTTTATAAGATAGATTTAGTATTTAGGGTTTGATTCAAAGTTTTGAGAGTTGTTGTGATCAAGTTCACTCAAGACAAGGGGTCTTATATCAGTGCCTTAGGATTAATGGAGTAATAAGTGAAGGATGCAAGAGCTAAATGATCAAAGGATAGTACGACTAAGGAATAGAAGGAGAAGTTTTGAGGTGTTGCTAAAGCAAGGCCACAAAATCAAAACCCTAGGGGAGAGAGGCTCACCTTGGTGTAGGGGAACTAGGCCTCGGTGCTCTCTCCTCCTTCCTTAACTCAATGGCAATGATGGCTAACTGAGAAAATAGCATAAAACCAAGACAAGAGGGTTTGGAAGGAAACGTGTTGCTACAACAAGGCTTCACCAGAAAAACCCTAGGGGAAAAATGACTCTCAAGGTGTAGGGGAACTAGGCCTTGAGACGTCTTCTGCTTCTTAGCTCAGGAAAGGAAACAACTAACAAAATGAAGATAAGATAAGAGTGTAGCTACGACTAGGCTCTCCCCTCTTCAAACAATGGTTGAAAAATCTCTTAATGGGGACATGAGACAAGGACCAATGATGTGTGCTTGTCACCTAGGGTTTATTCAACAAATATATAATACCATATGCAAGAAATAACAATACAACCATTCAATCAAGAAGTTTTGCAGAAATTCACTTACATATCACC
>ML841421.1:25013-45015 GCA_009831015.1 Picea engelmannii | reverse complement strand
TGGAAAGGGGGAAATGATAAGAAGAAGACAACTACTGCACATATGTGGAAAGGATCCTAGCAACCATTGTAGCCATTGCAATATTGATGGGAACATTGAGGAAAAGTGTTGGAAACTACATCTATAGTTGAGCCCGAAGAACCGCAAGAAGGATGCGAAGAAAAAAAATCTTCTAGCCATGTATTCGAGCAATCAGGTTGGAAGCAACTCCGATGTGGATGAGAATGTCATCTCCACATCAGTGAAAAATGAGGTGAATCTGAGTAACCTTCATCACCGGGAAGAGAAGGAGATGACCAAACTCTTCCACATCAAGATCCAGGTCAAGAAAGACAAGATATATGCCTTGTTTGACTCTAGTTCATAGGCTAATCTCATAGCCATGGATTTGGTTAGCTAGCTTGGATTGGAGGTTTGTGATCATCCTAGCCCATATCCATTGGGATGGATAAACAAGGATGCATAGATCAAGGTAACGAAATAGTGCAAGATTAAATTTGTTGTAAGTGTTGATTTTATTGATGAAGTGGAATTGGACATAGTACACTTTGACATATGTGGAGTAGTGTTTGGAAGCCCCAACATGTATATGAGGGATACAATCTTCATGTGGAGAGCCAACCAATACCAAATAGTCAAGGATGGGAAGTCCTACATTATCAACGTGCATAAAGACAAGTCAAAGATCTCACTGGTAAGTGCCAACCAAGTCAAGAAGTTGATTAGTTCCAATAATAAATATGTTTTACTTTTATTAATAGAAAATCATATTGATGATGAGTCGATAAGAGTAAAGGAATCCTTAGAGGGGTGTACTAAAGAGAAGAAACATAAGTGGTGTAACACCCTGTTTTCCCCCAAAACTGTAATTAAGTTAAGACTTCATGTATTGTGATTTATGAAGCATTTAATTGTGTTTATGTTAATGAAAACACCAAACTATTGATTGGGAAGGAAGCCTTGAGTATTGGCCATGATACCACGAATGGGACTGGTGAGGTGGAGTTGGGATGTTTCAATGAAGAGATTAGGAAACTCGCCAACATTCCAACTCATATCTACATACCTTATTGCAGAACCTGTCAAACATACCTGGACTGTCTTGACCCACGAAACCTGCTAAAGGTGATCATGTTTGGGTAGTTGAGAATTTATAAATATTGACAGATTTTGTACCTGGAAGAGTGAATGGTTGACTAAGACCTTAGCCAAAAGGACACACAAGATTTTCCCCTTCGATTTGGGGGCTTGACACTGAAAGCTTGCTTTTGATAGAAGTCATTGGGGATCCCGAGGAAGAAGAGAAAATTCCAATAGTAGGAATGAGAAAGAAGAGGGAAATGGTAGAGAAGAATAGGAGGATGCACGAAGGAGAATACTAGTATCCTGAAGAGGAAAGGGACGACGAGCCCATATATGTGTAGAGATAGAATTCCACACAGAAGAACAAAGAGACGACGGCCATAGAGATGAGTCATAGACTCACAAAAATATGGTGTAAATGAGCAGAGGAGTTCACACGCATGACTTTGAGTAGCATAGTAGATATAGGAAGATTTTATGAAGAAAATAGGAAGCTTTCCCAAGAGTTGAATGGTCACCCTGGAACAGAGAAGATCCATATCTAGATTGGAGCAACAGAGGACTGGGACTTGGTGCTTACAGGAAAGGAACTGCCACTGGTAAGGGGATGTCATCGAGTGATTGTGTAGTAGAGAAGGGGATCCCTTGTACAAAGGAAATTTAGTTGGGAAGGTTACTGATAAACTTGTGGAGGTCCTGAGCTCAGTGGGAAGAGGAAAATTTCTAATGTTTCCAATGAAAGTAAAGGAGAGTAACCTTCATGAAGCATTCTCTGACTTGACATTCAAATGAGATAGTTCCATAGTGGTATCATGGCTTGGCATGGGGCTGGCATGATGTAGAAAGGCACAATGCAACATAGCCTACGGTTGGGTGGAAAGGAATTGCCCCTCGGTCAGTTGGTTGGTTGAAGGTTTCACATAACATATAAGTGTTTTACCTCGAATGTCTCATGCTTGTTTATTAATGGGTGTACAATGTGTTCTATTATGTAAATGGTTTGACTATAATGGATGAATGATAATTTCGAGTTAAATGGAGTGATATAACCTCCCTTAATTGTTAAATTTTTTAACTACAAAGATTTATGCGGATGCTAGTGTAGGCCCATAACCATGTATTTTCCCTGCACTTAAAATGGAAAGTTTACAGGATATAGAATCCTCATTTGGGTGTTTGGGACAAAATATTTCTTGCCTCTAGAAAGAGGTTTAAGAGGCTTAAGGAGTTGAATTATATCCTTGGAGGAAAGACTGTGGGACTGATAAGTCCTCAAACAACCTTTAAGCTTGTTGAAAAACCCTTATTTCAACCTTGAAGAACGACAACCATTGATCCAGTGGAAGGAGAAGATCCCGACCGTTCGTCGGAGATCCGGGCTTCGGGAGAAATCTTATCGAGATGCAAGGTCATTAGGAAAACCCAAGGTGCAAATTCACAATGGAATTTTGATGGGAAAATCTCGAGAGGTTGTGAGCCATTGATCTATCAGAGGTTAAGCCGATGAGAACTGGGTCATAGATGCCCTAAAGGTTAAGCCAATAAATCTATCAGGAAGTAGGGGATCGATAAGGTCTAGGAAAAGGCATAGGAGAGGTTTCCAATGGAGAAATCCCGATGCCGAGAGTTTGAGGACGAGGAAGACCGTCGATCTATCGGTGTGGATGTCGATGGGTTTAGATCCATTGGATATGGAATAATCCATTTTGAGAAAGAATCATAGACAGAGATTGGTGATGGTTAAATACCATGCAACTATGGTTACTGAGTGATCCCTAACCATTATATATGAGGACTTGAGGACCATCTGATCCATTGCAAGGGTCTCATCATAGAGGACTGATCGAAAAGCCTCACAATTACTTGGAGCGGGTGCATTCCGATGGCGCAGGATCTAGAGTGGATAAGAGTTGTCGATCCATAGGGGAAGGCATTTCGATTTAACCACAACTGTATATTGGTAGTGCACCCCAGCTGTTAAAGTGCCATGTGGAGGATGGACTAGGCATTAGCTGCCGCGGGGTTTCAGGTATCAATTTGATCAAGACTGTTGGTTTCTAGTTCTGAAGACTGTTGGATTTGTGGGGAACATGTCCATTGAAGAAGTCCCATCAAGATTGAAATATGGGCGAGGTAACCCACTTTCTTGATGAGTAGAGAACCCAATTCACTATCGACCATTGATCTGTTTGCACAGAGTGAATCTCAATCGTCTGATTGGGGATGTTTGTACCCTGGTCCTTGTAGTAGCATTATGTTACAGATTTTCTAGGAAGTGGAGTGATAAGTCTGCGGATTTGTCACAGTTACCTGCAACGCAGAATAAATAAGAAGAAGTCCTTGGGTGCGCTGCGATGAACAAAGTTCGTTGAGGGTGCAAACCTGAGACCTAAGGATTTATGCATGTGGAAATTCGACATCGCACTATCCTAAGAGGCTTTAGGGGGTTGGGTGTGTTACTGAGTGTTATCAAAACATAGTTCAAACTCTAGGCTTGAATGGGTCTCCAAGACCGCATGACTGTTTAAAGAATTTTAAATGATAAAGTATATGTTTATTTATTTTTAGATGATTTCAATGTGTATATGAATACTAACAACAGATTGAGCGAGAGTGGGATCCTGGATCAGGAATGTCAAAGGACGAATGATGCTTGACAAGGATGAGAACTTTATGGTGATGATTTTAATGTAATGTATAATAATGTTTCACTATTTTAGCACGTAGGACGTACTGAAAAGGGAACAACAATGAATGGTGCATCATAGTATGAAGGACACCTCACACTACAGGGATGAAGAATCTAATGGCAAGAGGGACAGATAAACCCCTTTGGATTTGGTAGCCACTATCACAAGTGTAAAAGAAGACAATGAAAGGCTCATGAGAGCTCTGGCCAAGAAGGTAGAGTTGAATGCAACATTACTGCAACATTTATTAGAAATCCAGAAGCACTTGTAGCAAGGTCCAACCATTAGTAATGTAGGATTGTAGCAATCATGAAAGTTGTAGAGCCCTTCAGATGCCTAGAAGCATGGATTGACCTATAACAATGTAGTAATAAGTTCTTCCAAGAAAAGACATCAATATGTTAAGAAAAGCAGAGCTAGTGGAAGTGTTTCCACAGAGTCATCTAGTGGAAAGACCACTGTAGAGGAATTTTATAGCAGTGACACCGGGTCTAGTGTTCCTAGGAATAAGAGACACTGACAGAGTTATATGACATAAGAATTCAAGAACGTTAAGTCCCCTACCTTTGATGGAGAAATAAAGAAAGGAGAAGAAGTTGAGGCTTGGATATTGGGGATGATAAAGTATTTTTGGGTTCACAATTACTCAAAAAAGACAAAAGTGAAGATAACTGTCTTCAATATAAATGGAGGAGATTCCATATGGTGGAGGACCTCAAGGAAGTTAAGGGGTTGAAAGAAAGAAAGATAACCTGGAAACAATTTGAGAAATATTTCAGGAAGGCATATCTATCATAGAAATACTTATATGGAAAGATTAAAGAATTCCATGAACACAAGTTGGGGAAACTTACCATGGATGCTTACTGCAGGATATTCTTAGAGTCATTGAGGTATGTTCCTTACCCAATGAAGGAGACCACAAGTATACAACATTTCCTCAATGGATTGCCACAATTGTACTGGGATAGGATTGAGTTTGAAGAACCTAAGACCTTAGAGGATACCATTAGGAAGGCTAAGAGTTTTTATGATCCATCAAAAAATAGGCATGCACCTCTTAAGGATTGGAAGAAAAAGGATAAAACCAGATTCCAGAAGACGGGTTTAAACCATCCCAATATAAGAATATGAAGAAAGGTGCTCAGTTCGATCAACTGAGCAGAAGTATGCACAAGAAGAATTTTTTTCTCAGAGTGGAAATAGGCCAGCATAACATGCAAGGGAGAAAGTAGAGGAACATAAGAAAGGGCCTTTACAGTGTCGGGGTTGCGGAGAGGCACATCTGTTGAGAGATTTCCCTCATAGACACCATGACAACAAAAGAGTCTACCATGTTCAAGAGGCTACTATGGCCAATGATGTGGCCAAGAGTGTGTCGAGGATATATGTAGCTATTTAGAATCGACAAGCAGACCACCAAGCTTATGTGGTAGATTTCAAAGGTATAATTTCCAAGAAACCTATTTCTATTTTGATTGACCCCGGTTCTAATCTTAGTTTTCTTTCACCGCAAATTATTGAAGCATGTTCCTTACAGAGAAAGAAACAAAAAAAGGCATGGTTGGTTTAGTTAGCCATAGGGATTAAGAGAAAAGTGGTAGAGATAGTAGAGGCTTTTCCATTCAAAATGAGTGGAATGCACACTCAAGCATCCTTGAACATCCTACCCTTAGGATCATATGATGTGTTGTTAGGCATGGACTAGTTGGTTGTTCATAAGTCAAAATTGAATTGTTATGATAAGACCTTAGAATATGAGATGAAGAAGGCAACACGAGGTGTTGCAAGACATTCAGAAGCAAGTCTCAGTTAGGAAGATATCAACATTGCAGCTTAAGAAATTTAGTCGAAAAGGGTGTCCCTTGTATGCAATACAAGTGCTCAATGCAATAGAAAGTAAGGAGTTGAAGGTCGAGGATCACCCAATATCGTGGGAATTTAAAGATGTATTCGCAGAGGAGGTACCTAGACATCCTCCTAAGCGAGATCTTGATTTTTCAATAGATCTTATAGCCAGAGAAATACCAACATCAAAAGTACACTATAGAATGAGTACGCCTGATTTGGTGGAGTTAAAAGTGAAACTGAAGGAGATGATGGATAAAGGGTATATTCGACCAAGTGTATCCCTGTGGGGAGCACCTACGTTGCTCGTGAAGAAGAAGGATTGTACATTGTGGTTGTGCATTGATTACCAGAAGTTGAATAAGATGACCACTAAGAACAAGTACCCATTTCCTAGGATTGATGATCTTTTTGATTAGTTCAGTGGAGCTACAATATTATCTAAGATTGACTTGAGATCTAGATATGACCAAGTTGGGATTAAGGACAAGGAAATACACAAGACAACTTTTAGAACAAGGTATGGAAACTATGAGTTTGTGGTAGTGCCATTCAGGCTTACCAACACACCAACTACCTTCATGTTCTTGATGAATAACGTTCTTAGAAAATATCTGGACACGTTCAATATTGTATTTGTTGATGATATTCTAGTGCATTCTAAGACCAAGGAAGAGCACAAAGAACATCTTATGTTGGTGTTATAGATGCTGAGAGATCACCAAATATATGCCAAATATAATAAGTGTGGCTTCTTCCAGAAGGAGATCCAGTATTTTGGCAACACAATCTCAGTAGAGGGAGTGGCAGTAGATCCCGAGAAGATCAAGGAAATCATGGATTGGCATTTCCTCATAATGTAACTGAGGTAAGATCATTTATGGGGTTAACTGGATATTATAGAAGGTTTATTAAGGGATTTTCCAAGATTGGTCATCATATTACTTCATTGCAAAGAAAGGGGAAGAATTTGTATGGTCAACAGAGTGTGAAGCTATCTTTCAGTAGCTGAAACATATCTTGACCAATGCTCTTGTTTTGAATATTGCAAACCTTGAGAAAAATTTATTGGTTTGCATTGATGTTTGCAAGGAAGGAATTGATGGATTTCTGATGCAGGAAGGACACATGATTTGTTATGAATCAAGAAAGTTGAATGAGCATGAATAGTGGTGTGTCACCCATGACTTGGAACTCACAACAGTTGTGCATGTGTTGAATATGTGGAGGAATTGCTTGCTAGGAAGAAGATTTGTCTTGATGATAGACCATTATGGTCTGAAATATCTGTTTGATCAGCCATGGTTAAATGCTAGACATGGCATATGGATGGCATTAATCAACGAATTTGATTTCAATATCAAACACATCAAATGGAAAGAGATCCGAGTGGTGGATGCACTCAACCGAAGTGTGTAGATAGTACACTTAGCAACATCAAGTGTAGGTGAGTTTGAGATCAAGCAGAGAATCTAAATTCTCTTGCAAGAATATAAGTTTTTTAATCTGGTAAGAGAGGTTTGCAAAAAGAATCCAGCAAGAAAAAGTATGAGGGATATCAACTTGCAACAACTGAGCTACTGTTGTATAATAACAAGTTGTATGTACCTAATTCAATAGAGTTGAAGCACCTCATTATGGATGAGTTTGATCGAAGGCCTTATGTAGGTCATCTCGGTTATCAAAAAATGATAACAACAATGAAGTAGTTGTATTATTGGCCACGAATGAAGCAAGACATTGTTGATTATATTTCTAGGTGTTTGGAGTTCCAATAGGTCAAAGTGAAACACAAGCACCCTGCATGACTATTGCAACAATTGAAAATTCCATAATGGAAATGGGAGACAATACCCATGGATTTTATTACTGGTTTTCTAAAGATAGTTAGGAAACATGGTGAAATCATGGTAGTGGTGCATAAGATAAGCAATGAAACTCACTTTGTTCCCATCAAATATACTTTTAAAGCTATAGATATTGTTGATATTTTTATGAAAGAGATTTTAAGATTGCATGGCTTTCCCAAGACTATCATTTCAAATAGAGATACAAAATTCACTTCAAATTTATGGAAAGACTTGTTTTCAGGATTAGGAACGCAACTAACATTCAACATATCCTCCCATCCTCAACACATGGTTAGAACTAAAGAGTAAATCGAGTGTTGGAAGACATGTTGAGGATGCATGTCATGCATCAATCCAAACAATGGGAGGAATATCTACCTCTGGTAGAGCTTTCCTATAAAAATGGTTATCAAGAATCATTGAATATGAGCCCATTTGAGGCTCTATATTAAAAAAAAATGCATAGTTCCAATTAGTTGGGACAATCTAGTGTACAGGATCACACTTGGACTAGAATTGCTAAAGGAAATGGAGCAGACATTGATCAGAATGAAAAGAAAAATTGAAAGTACCCCAGGGTAGGAAGAAGATCTATGCATATAAAAAAAGGACCCATAAGGAGTTTAAGGTGGGAGATCATGTGTATATTAGGTTAAAACCCAAAATAAGATCCCTAAGGATGGGGAATTGTGCCAAGTTAGTGCCCCTCTATTGTGGATCATTTGAAGTCCTGGAAAGAGTGGGACCAATGGTATATAGACTTGCCCTGCCACCTACTGTTAGAGCTCACAATATGTTCCATGTATCTTTGTTAAAAAAATAATTCATGATTCTAATCACATTATTGATTGGATTGTGATATAGGTGGAAGTAGAGGGAGAATTTCATCCCAAGCCTTAGTACATCCTAGACAAGAAAGAGACATTGCTTCGGAACCGAGATGTTGTGCAAGTCAAGGTGCAATGGAAGCACTTTGGATATAAGATGCCATGAGGATGACATACCCATTTTTTTTCCTGTATAAGTTTGTATATATGGCGTTTAAAACAAAGAGGATGGTTTTTCCTTAAGGGGGAGGGGAATGTAACATCCTATTTCCCCCCAAAATTGTAATTATGTTAAGACTTCATGTATTGTGATTTATGAAGCATGTAATTGTGTTTATGTTAATGAAATCACTAGATAACTGATTGGGAAGGAAACCTTGATTACTAGCCACGATACCACAAGTGGGAATGGAGAGGTGGAGTTGAGATGTTTCAATTAATAAATTAGGAAGCTTGCTAACATTCAAACTCACATCTACATAACTTAATGCATAACTTTTCCAACGTACCTGGACTGTCTTGACCCACAAAACCTACTAATGGTGATCAGGTTTGGGTAGTTGAGAAGTTATACATGTCGACTGATTTGGTACCTAGAAGAGTGAATGGTTGACTAAGACCTCAACCAGAAGGATGCACAAGATTTTCCCCTTTGATTTGAGATCCTGATTATGAAGGCTTACTTATGACATAATTCATCGAGGATACTGAGGATGAAGAGAACATTCCAAAAGTGAAGAAGGAATGCGGAAGAATAGGAAAAAGGTAGAGAATAACATGAGGATGTGTGGAGGAGGATACTATCAACTTGAAGAGGAAAGGAACAAAGAGCGCACATATGCACAATTTTTAAATTCCACACAGAATAACAGAGAGTCGAAAACCGCAGAGATGAGTCGTAGACTAAAAAATAGATGGTGTAAATGAGCAGAGGATCTCACATGCACAACTCTGAGAAGCAAAGGAGATATACGAAGCTTTTCTGAAGAAAATAGGAATCTTTCCCAATATTTTAATGGTCACCTTGGAAAAGAGAAGACCCATATCAAGACTAGAACAACAAAAGACCATGACTTTGTGCTTACTAGAAAGAAACCGACACTAGTAAGGGGAGGTTGTTGAGTGACTGTGTAGAAGAGAAGGGGATACCCTGTGCACAATAAATCTAGTTGGGTAGGTTCCTAATAAACTCATGGAGGTTCTGAGATCAATGGGAAGAGGGGAAATTCTTCTATTTCCAATGGAAGTGAAGGAGAGTAACCTTCCTGAACCATTCTCTGACTTGGCAGTCAACTGAGATAATCCCCTGGTGGTATCACGACCTGGCAGAGGGGTGACATGTTGTAGAAAGGAATTGTGTAGCATAGCCTACGGTCGGGTGGAAAGGAATTTCCCCTCATTTAGTTGGATGGTTGAAGGTTTCACTGAACATATAAGTGTTTTATCTGAAATGTATCCTTCTTGTTTATTAATGGGTGTAAAATGTGTTTTGTTTATGTAAATGGTTCGAGTATAATGGATGAATGATAATTCTGAGTTAAATGGAGTGATATAATATTGAATGATAATTATGAGTTAAATGGAATGATATAATATCCCTTAACTGTTAAATGTGTTAACTGCGGATATGTATGAGGATGGTCAGTGTAGGCCCATAACCCTATATTTTCCTTGCCCTTGAAATGGAAAATTTACAGGATATGGAATCCTCATTTGGGTGCATGGAACATAATATTTCTT
The DNA here is from genome assembly GCA_009831015.1 of Picea engelmannii. Lineage (NCBI taxonomy): Eukaryota > Viridiplantae > Streptophyta > Pinopsida > Pinales > Pinaceae > Picea > Picea engelmannii. The sequence goes on along the minus strand of ML841421.1, from coordinate 34,977 downwards.
GCCTATGGAAAGGGGTTTAAGAGACTGAAGGATTTAAATTACATCCTTGTAGGAAAGAATGTCGGGCTGACAAGTCCTCAAACCACCTTTAACCTTAATTAAAAACCCTTATTTCAACCCAGAAGAACGACAGTCGTTGATCCAGTGAAAGGAGAAAATCCCGATCATTTGTTGAAGATCCAGTATTTGGGAGAAATATTATTGGGAGGCAAGGTCATTGGGAAATCCCAAGGTGTGAAGTCACAATGGATATTTGATGGGAAAATATTGAGAGTTGGTGAGCCATTGATCTATCGGAGGTTAGGACAAATAAATATGGGTCGTAGATACCCTAAAGGTTAAGACGATAAGTCTATTCGGAAGTAGGGGATCAGGAAGGTTTGGGAAAAGGTCTAGGAGAGGTTTCCGATGGAGAAATATCGATGTCGAGAATTCAAGGACGAGGAATACCATCGATATATTGGTGTGGATGCCGATGGATTTAGAGATGTTGGATCTGGAATGATCCATTATGAGAAAGAAACTTAGACAAAGATTGGTGCCAGTTAAATATCGTGCAACTGCGAATATCGAGTGATCCATGACCATTAGATATGAGGACCTGAGGACTATAAGATCCATTAGAGGAGTCTCATCAAAGAGGACTAATTGAAAATCCTCACGATTACTTGGAGCGATTGCAATCCAATGGCAGAGGATCTTGAGTGGATAAGAGTCGTTGATCCATAGGGGGAGGTATTATGATTTAATGACAACTGTAGATTGGCAGTGGACCCCACCTATCAACATTTCATGTGGAGGATGGGCTAGGCATTAACTATCACGGTGTTTCAGGTGTTAGTGCTAGAAGTCACCCTCAGGTTACATAGAAGGTAAGCCCAATACCCATCAGTTTATACAATAAATGTAAATGAGTTTTAGGTGGTCAAATGGAGAGGACTCAATGATAACAACGTTCTAACTCATACATCTGGACTAGCATGCATAAGAAATTAAGGTCTTGGATCGAATTCTGTCAGTAAGTTAGAGTAAGGGTGAGTAGGAGGAAGACTTTGGTGAGAAAGGTGTAGAGGTATGATATGGACATCATGTATTCAAGCAACCTAAGGAAGAAAAACTCAAACAAAAGACCCTCTTGGATTCAAATTTCAAGGAAACTAAAAGAAATCATAACAACATTATAATCAAACATTCATCATAATACAGTCACAACAATCCATGTGAATCAGTCAATCATGAACTCTCTCAGTATCGGAGGCAAATAAGATGGAGTAAGAAATCTCACTTAGATTAACCAAGATGTCTCAAAAAAAAATACATAACCAGAGAACCAATGTTCTTCCTAAAAAAATTACAATAGCAGGGAGCCTAGCTCAACCATTTGACCTCAAAAAAATATCAAAACCACCTATATATACTAGAAATGTTGCAACGCCTAGGAATGTGATCGGACCCCCGCATTCAAAGTTTCCAGTCGGCGTCCGCTTTGTTAGATTGTGTAGGCCTCCTCATGTCAGATGTGAGTCAGGCACAATTATGTTCTTTACAGGAAAATTTGTCCATAAGGAAGATTCAGATTGACAGTTTGTCTTCACGACTGCTCTCTGCATGTTTTCCATTTATGGGGCGAGACGAGGTCTCAACTACTACCCCCATCTTCAATAAATACCCTCATCGGGATCAGGATGAGGCCTGACACCCATGGATTTTTTAGGTGGTGCCCACAACTTCTTTGAGTCAATCATGGTGCCTAGAGGCCATGCAGATCTTCTTCTGTGACCAATATAGGCGTTTTCGACCTTTGGTGTAGCTCCTCTCCATCACTCCATCCTGCATGCGACCTCGGAACATGACCTGGGGCTCATATCTAAAGGTTCTTTGAGATTTAGTATTTCAGGAGTCTCCACTCCAATGGATTCTAGATATCCCGATGCCCGAACTTGCAAAATGGCCTTAATCAGATCGATGGTTAGACTTGCTTTGAATTTGATGACCACGATTTCTTCCTCGGAGCTCCACCTCCATCGAATCCACACGATTGGCGAAAACCTTTCCATATGACCTTGGGCTGTGACCCTAGGACCAATCTCTGAGTGCTTTGCGAGTTCGCGCTGCGTGAAACTTGCGTATTTATCCCAACAACACCTCTTATTCGCAAAATTGTGAATCCGTTGATCTGATGCCACATGCCCTTCTAGATTGGATGACTCCCGCTAAATTTGGGATTTTCAGCACTTCGGGGCTGTTATCGCGCAATTTGTAGCAAGGATAAAGGATAGAGATTGAAGAGACAAACTGGCATAATTGGAACCAATCCCACCCAATGTCACCTTAATGGGATGGTTCTTTCTTTTTAGGGTGGTAAGGCCCAGGGGAGATGTCCTCGGTGACCTCTAGTTTTGAGAAGGTGAAAGGTAATAAGATAAGGACAAGTCACCACCGAGCAGATAGTCCAGCTAACAACCAATAATAAAGTATAACCCAAAAAAAGAGAGATGCACCTGCCTGAGACAAAGCAACAAGAAACTGATATATGTAAGATGCTCAATGGGTTAGTACTTCATATAAATCATTGACTATCTGATACACATATAAGAAATTGGATAATAAATATTGACGAAGTTAATGTTTATAAAATAACAATGATAAATATGTCACTTCTTCAATAAATGCTAAAAAAACATGACATTCAATGTAACAAATCAACGCTTTATTCAATTAATGCCTTAAAACCACCATTCAATTTCTTATAAGGAGAACGTTAGCTGCACAAATGATATTATAGCAAGGGATGATGACAACAATAGGTTAGTTAGGGTTAGTTTATAAGATAGATTTAGTATTTAGGGTTTTATTCAAAGTTTTGAGAGTTGTTGTGATCAAGTTCACTCAAGACAAGGGGTCTTATGTCAGTGCCTTAGGATTAATGGAGTAATAAGTGAAGGATGCAAGAGCTAAAGGATCAAAGGATAGTACGACTAAGGACTAGAAGGAGAAGTTTTGAGGTGTTGCTAAAGCAAGGCCACAAAATCAAAACCCTAGGGGAGAGAGGCTCACCTTGGTGTAGGGGAACTAGGCCTCGGTGCTCTCTCCTCCTTCCTTAACTCAATGGAAATGATGGCTAACTGAGAAAATAGCATAAAACCAAGACAAGAGGGTTTGGAAGGCAACGTGTTGCTACAACAAGGCTTCACCAGAAAAACTTTAGGGGAAAAATGACTCTCAAGGTGTAGGGGAACTAGGCCTTGAGACGTCTTCTCCTTCTTAGCTTAGGAAAGGAAACAACTAACAAAATGAAGATAAAATAAGAGTGTAGCTACGACTAGGCTCTCCCCTCTTCAAACAATGGTTGAAAAATATCTTAATGGGGACATGAGACAAGGACCAATGATGTGTGCTTGTCACCTAGGGTTTATTCAACAAATATATAATACCATATGCAAGAAATAACAATACAACCATTCAATCAAGAAGTTTTGCAGAAATTCACTTACATATCACCAAGAAAAGCATAGCAAACCCTAGTTGTAACGCCTTCCACCAAGAGAAATGCCAAAATATGTCAAGAAAGTCTTCCTTTAACAAGTGCGCCTCACAATTTCAGCCAATAAACCAAGAGAGGGCAGAAATTTCAGAACTCACTCATGAGTGAGTGTGAGATGATGAAAAATTGAGCGTAAAAACTCTCAATATATACTGTATCAATGACCTAATTTTACTTTTAGGTCATAAAAAGGTCGACAAGGCCAAAATACTAAAAATCATACTGTTTTACATTAAATGACAAATTAAAACCCTAATCAAGTAACAAAAGGATGTCATCCCCTTCTAGGGAAAATGCAATCTCCAGGAGCAAAACGTTATCCCCCCTTGGGCTTCTCCAAGCTGCCACACGTGCCAAACTACCTTGTCCATATGCCAAAATGTCCATGAAGCAGGAATGACATCATGGACCTCATGGGTGATGTCCTAGGCCTTCCAAGGCCAATGTTCCACTAAAAAAGGTCCAATCCCCCTAGGTCAAGCTCTGCCAAGGTGCCTCTGGTGGAACTTCCTCCTCTTCTCCGGTGAAAATCCCCTGATCCATCTCTATCTTGTCTCTTCCCCCTGATGGGGTCTCAACATCTACCTGGTGGGATCTTCAGCCCCATGAAGGTTCGAACTGATCATCTCCCCATGTGTATCGGTCCAAATGGTACCTATCCATCGGGTATGATCCTACACATCAATAGCTATGCCCTCCATGGGCTCATAAGTCACAGGGATCATAGAAATGTCAATCACATCTCATCATCAATATTATTAAACATGTGCACAAAATCCCTAATATATCAGTCAAAATCTTAAAGACGTTACACAAGCCTGCAATACAAGTTTGGAGAGAAAGAAAAGGTGTCCTATTGGGCTAGTGTCCACTGGAACAGGAAAGTTTTCGGAAGATACCTCATCCAAGCTATGTAAGTGGGTGATGTGGTCAAGGGATGTCTAAGAAAGTGGGTGCAATGAGGGCAGAGGATGCAAAGTTTTACCTGTGGGTGCCTTTGTAGAAGGCGAGTTGTACCTATGCTAGATGCAATTTTTCCAATCCCATCCATGCCTTTTATTCTTTATTGCCTTTTTCTTCAAGAGCTAATCAGGGGACACTGCCTTGGCATGGTAACCAGTGGTGACAACGTTACCCACAAGTACTTTCACAGAAATGAGAAGGCTAGCTCGTGACGAGACCCCCTTTCCCTTGGCCATGGAACCAAGAGTCACTACCTTGGTATGGTGACCAGCTGGTGGTAATGTCATACTGCTAGGTACCCATGGATCTAATAGGCTGGCTCGTGATGAGACCCCCTATCCTCTGACTAGGTCTTGTTTTGTTATTTTTACGGGTCCCTCTTGTTTCTTTCTAAGAAGCCTTTTATTGCTTTCTCGGGGATCCCTAGGCGAAGCATCTCGATGTTTTATTCTTAGGCTTTTAACTTTTTCCAGCTTGCTTTTACCTTCTAGGCCTTTAGCCTCTTCTTCCCACGAGGTAAGGTGCAATCCTGTAAATAGGTCAACCCATTGCCCGGACAAGTGGAATGGGACAGGTGAGCGGGAAGCAAGATGAAAAAGTCGTTCTATGAAGGGAGCAAACAATGGCCTTTCAGAAATCCCCCCCAATGGAAAACCGAAACCTAAGGACAAAGGCTTACTAGGGCATCCTGTCAATCCCCCCAGACATGGTCAAGTGGGAAAGTGTAATATACAAGCATTTGTTAGAAACAAAAGGAATCAAATGCACATATTCAAGGGTTTTGATGATCAAAGTGACACATACCATGATACCTGGACTAATTACCTCATGGAGCAAGAACCATCTCTGACACAAGACCAAGCTAATGATGATGGATGTTGTTGTTGATGACAAGATAAAGGTGCTGAAAAAAGAAAAGGTGGGCCCTCCAGGACCATGCTAAAGTCAATCCTTCTCTCGATACTCCATGCCTAGGACTTGTGGGTCTCGAGACATGATCTCCTAGTTATCCCTAAAAGTGGGGGATAACATCTGACTCCAACTCGAGGACATGTGCTCATTGTAGAGCGCATGAGAAACTCAACATCTCTGGCATAACCTATTAACCTAATCGATCTCAATAGAAATACAGTAACCAATTGGGGTGGTAATGCCACCCCAACATACATATAATATATATAGGACTAAAATAAAGCAATCATAAATGCAAATGTAAAGAAAAGTACTTACCTGTGCTTACCTGTTGGCTGGATGTTGGGTGTAGTCAAACAACTAGTGAAGCCAATTTAGCAACGTCCCACGATACCTGCCTTTGTGCTTCATCATAAACCAAGATAGTGATAAGTCAAGCACAAAAATGTCATGGGTAGAATATATATCATATCATCGAAAGCCACAAAGTCTAACTCATGGAGGTGGGTGGGAGGGGTAAAATCATGCCACGTCAATCTCTGATGAAAGTGATCAATCCACTTCAGGAAGGGGTCATGAAAAGTCCAAGGTTCAGAATACCGACTCAACATGTATGCAATCTGTCTACCCAGGATATCCTCACACTCTGAAAGGACTAACAAGGATTTGGCAGATGACTGGAAAACTTTTAAGGGAAAGTTGAAACACTGAGATAATAACCGTGAACTTGTAGCTTTCAACCAATCCTTGGATTCTAAGGTTTTCTTCAGAGGAGACTCAACACAAAAGACATTCCTCCCAACTACACCCTTAACGATACACCAAGGTAAGGTAATAAGAGGTGGCTAGAGAAAAAGGTTGTGAGAATCCTTCTTTAGGAAAACAACACTCTTACTCCTAGCAAGACCTGAGCACAATGGTGGTAGATAATCGTCCTCATAAAATAAATCCAAGTGCTCGGAGGAGTACTCATCAAATCCCTCAAGGTAAGATCGAAAATCGTCAAGCAAATATGGTACTTGGTCAACCTTGAGTGCTTGGGGAGCATCGGTAAAAATCTCATCTCCTTGTTTCCATTGGTCAAGAGTAACTTGTTGTGATAATTTCAAAGGAAACACTTGGAAATGACTCTCTATGTCATAAATGGGATCCATATCATAACTAACTGCATCCCACCTACGTCTCCCAACATGTATGAACTCATCAATGTTATAAGCTATGTCATTATCGGTATCATAACATGAAGGATTTGAAGCTGCAAAACTTCTTAATTGCATGGTTGTATTTTTATTTCTGCATTTAATGTTATAAATTTGCTGCATAAACCCTAGGTGACAAGCACACATCATTGGTTCTTGTCTCATGTCCCTGTCAAGAATTTTTGCCATTATTTGAAGAGAGAAAGAGCCTAGTCGTAGCTACACTCTTCTCTACCTCTTCTTTGCTAGCTGTTTTATTTTTTGAGCTAAGAAGGAGAAGACTTCTCAAGGCCTAGTTCCCTTACACCTTGAAGAGTCATTTTCCCCCTAGGGTTTGAAGGTAAAGCCTTGCCATAGCAACACATTTCCTTCTAAACCCTCTTGTCTTAGTTTTATGCTATTTTCTTAGCTAGCCGTCATTTCTATTGAGTTAAAGAAGGAGGAGAGAGCACCGAGGCCTAGTTCCCCTACACCAAGGTGAGCATCTCTCCCCTAAGGTTTTGACTTTGAGGCCTTGCCCCAACAACACCTCAAAGCTTCACCTTCTAGTCCTTATCCGTACTATCTTTTGATCCTTTAGCTCTTGCGTCCTCTACTTTTGAATCCATTAACCCTAAGGCACTGATCTAAAGACCTCTTGACTTGAGTAAAATTGATCACAAAACCACTCTCAATACTTTGAATGAAACCCTAACTACTCTAACCCTAGCTTAAGACTAATCCTACTAAGTGTTGTCGTCATCTCTTGCTATTAACACCCTTGTGCAGCTAATCGTTCCATTTATGAGAAATTCTATGGTTATTTTAAGGCATTGTTTAATGAAGTGTTGATTGGTTACATTGAATGCCACGTTTTCCTGATATTTATTGAAGAAGTGACATTATTGATACTTTTATAAACATTGACTTTGTCAATATTTATTATTCAATTATTTATATATCAGATAGTCATTGATTTATATGAAGTACTAACCAAGAAAGCAAGCTTGCACATACATTTTTATTGTTGCTTTATTCTCGGGTAGGGATACTTCTTGGTTATTACTTCCAGTTATATTTTTGGGGCTATAAGACATACTTTCTGATCAGGTGGTGACTTGTGAGAGGGATTACTATCACTTTTCTCTGCTAAAGCCTTTTCCCTTCTCAAAACCTCAAGTTACCGGGGATGTCTCCCCTGGGCTTTACCTCTCTAAATAGAAAGAACCTTCCCATCGAGGTGACAGTGGGTGCGATTGGTTCCAGTTACACCATTTTTCCTCTCCAATCTCTAGCCTTTTATCCTAGCTACAAATTGTGCGATAATAGAGACCTCGGAGAGTTCGAGACTTTGGGCTTTGGAGAAATCCAAAGGGAGAAACACCCATAACCCCGAAACCCAAAATCCGAAATAGATCATGCTTGTCCACTAAGGAAGGACACGTGGAATTTGATGTTCAACTTCAAACTTCTATCTAATGTTAAACTTTACAAAAATTTATAATCCCGATCGCCTGAGGGCTGCCAATATGAACTTCGAATGGAATCTTCGCCATTGAAAACTAAACTTTCCTACTGCTTGCGTTTCAAACCCGAAAAAGACTGCTTTGAAAGCTTCTCTTTGATGTTTCTTGTGTAGGCCGCGAACTTGGACAACTTGCTGCCCTTGAAAACTATATGTGATAACCTTTGGCTCCACAGGGGATGGCATGCTCCCTGCGAGTTGCTAATAATAAGAAGTTCCAGTCGCCTTATGTTGGATTACTGAGAGGGGGGGTGAATCAATAATAACGTAATTATAATCCTTTTTCTTCAAATGTTATATCAATGTAGAATTATTATCCAATAATGAACAATAATAAATAAACAATCACACACATACACAGTACACTAGTGTTTTACGTGGAAACCCAAATCGGGAGAAAAACACATAATGTTTTTTCTTATATGTCTTGAAGAATTACATTCATTGGAAGCACCAAATTCCTTTGTTTTCCAACTGCAACTGGAAGGAGGCTCCAACCCCCTATTTTCTGAGGCTACAACCTGAGGGAAGCTCCAACTCCCCAAATCTCTGGCTACAACCAGAAGGAGGCTACAACCCCCAATGTTCTCCAGCTACAACCGAAAGGTTTCTACAACCACCTGTCCTTGTTCCGTCTTTCCACCCTGAAGTAGAAGTAGAATGATGGAACCACTGCCACACTATCACTGTGAGATATACCGTTGTAAACCTGTACCAATAAATCTGAACCATGGATCAACCATGCATCAACCTGTAATCAACCTGTACCATAAACAAGTGCATCTAACCATGTACCAAGTATGTTCCAGCTACTCATCAACTATTAATCATCAATATGTACCAACATCATCAACTATACACTTCATGTATGTATCAACTCATCAACTACTTGTCTCAACCATGTACTCAACATGTGCCACAACAAAAAATCCTCATCAATTTTATCATCCAAATATGATTTGTAGCTCTATAATAGACTTGGTTTATATGATCACATTCTTGCAAACCTTCCTTAACTTTAAAAACAAGAGACTATCATTTTCATCAAACTTTTCTTTAGTCTCACATGCCTAGTTTTGGATTAGTCAACAACCCTAACTTGAAGTAATCATAAATTTGAACCTGTAATGTATAAAGATATGAAACTGATACACAATGTTCTTCAGTGTGTTTTGTGCAATTCATCCAAGTGACACTACTTGGAACCTCTCAGAAAAGGAGTTATAGCAAAAATGGTATACCTTGCTGAATTCTGGCTTATTCTAGAGAGCGACCTTGTAGAGAGTTTCCCACACAAAATATTTGTTGAAATGATATGAAACTATTTCAAAGAATACTACCGACTGTACCATAACCAACACATTTGGTCTCACTGAATTTGGATCTGTTATGAAGAATTTATGACATTTTTACCCGAAACACCTGATTTTGACTAGTTTCAGGACTGACCACAAACCCTATTTTCCACAGAGTGTAACTCTCAAAATACAATGACCCACAAGCTGAATTTTTAACCACAGATACTTGGATATGTTTTATCACTTTATAAAAATTTCAGGATCTGAATTATTATAGAAAAAACGTTATAGCAAAAATGGTGAGATGACCTGAAAATAACATACCTTAGAAAACACCATCAAAAGAATTTATCCTTCCTTACATTTCGGCCTTCTTTTCTTCACTTTCCTCAGAATTTTGTCTTAGATATCATTTGTATACCTCAGAAACCTATAGATATTCAATATGCTCAAGTGTGTTTCAAATGAGAGAGCCTTGCCTCTTATTTATACTCTCCAAGTAGCTTCCTTAAAAACATCTTCTAGGTCACTTGGCCCCACTTTC
>ML841421.1:4321-17273 GCA_009831015.1 Picea engelmannii | reverse complement strand
TGCTGAGAATTGAAGGCTGACAAGCACACTATCCTAAAAATGAAATAAAAATACATGGGCTCCAGAAGGAGATTATTTATGTACAATCCTATAGTAACTGATCTTTACAAAGTTCTAGGTGAAAGACAACTTCCACCATAGCCACCCAGACTGTCCGGTGATAAATTTATTATCTTTACTGCAACTGATCCTCAAAAAGATAGGGAAGTATGACATTAGAACGAGAACATGGCTTGGAATGTTGCCCATACCCCCAAATGATGATAAGATGAATAATTCTGTAGGCTCCAATGCTTTTTGAAAACACAGCTCCATATATGGCCCCACATGGTCACAAAATTTACAGTCAGGGGAGCTCAACTGGTAAGGAAATACCTACTGTTCTTCATTGTTGCTCACCCGTTGTTTGATGCTCTTAGAGTGTACAGGTGGGTGGAGAACTGATGCAGGCTGGCCAATACCAGGTGATATTTTCTCGTTTGCAGGCTCTGGGCAGGATATGAACTGCACATTTGGTTCTCTCTCTTCTTCTTCATGACTCTCCCAAGGATCAGAATCATAATCATCATAAACATGAAACATGGAAAAGCTCTACTCTTTGTCTTCTGTAGGCATAGAATGGCGGATTTCCAAACAATGTTTTTCCTCAATATATAAAGGAAAAGGCTCTGTGGTATGCTCTTGGAAATCCTCAAAATATGAAACATATGATTCCATGTATATAGCCATAGGATCATGAATCATGTGACAGAATCCTAGCTTCTTTAGAAGACCAGGCTACTCCTCTGTAAATGCCTCTCTGCTTGCAAATAAAAAACCTCCCCGCTCCTTCGAAAAAAACTCCCGATTGTTAGCAGTTGTAGGCTCTTTTCCTTGTTGTTGTTCCAGCTCTGATTCATAATCACTATCTTCTTGCTCATAATCTGAAACATGCTGACAATCTTCTTCCTTAGGCACACACAAGTTTTCAAGATATGCTTGCATATGAACCCCCTTGCTAGCCCTGATGTTCTCTTCAACTTCTTCAACATATTCAAACAAGTGTCTTAACGATGAAGATTTCCTCTCTCTCAAGAGAAGGACCAACTCTGGATGTTGAGCCATGACATAGCACACCATGGCAACAGTCTTTGTGGGTATGATCTCCATAGACATACTATGATAAACACTGTAAAACCTCCTATTGAAGACAACCAAGGCTTCCTCTTCCCCTCTCCTCAAGGCATTAAACTCAAAACAATATTGATCAAAGGAATTTTTATCACCCCAACACTTTAAAAATGCATGGCATAGCTTGGTCCAGGAGGCAATAGAACCGGCTTCCAGACATCTAAACCACACAACAACATCTCCAGACAACGATTGTGAGAACAACCTCATGGAAACATCATCATGAACAATCTCAAACTGATCGACAAAGCTCTCAAAGGCCTCCAAATGACTCTTAGATGTAATATGATCCTCTCCAGAAAACTGAGGAAGATACTCAAAGGAATAACGAGGATAAGGATGAAGGTCATGTGGCAGCCTTAAAGGTTTAAACAACTTATTTTTTATTTTAATTTGAAAATTAGTGGGTTGATCATGAGGATTAACGAGTTGATGGCAAGGCTCAGCAGGAATAATGGAGGGTAATGATATTTGAGAAGACTGTGAATTATTTTCAACCTCCTCAGGGCTACACGGGTGATCAATTTCAAGAGGAGATGCAATACATATATCACTTTTATGAATATGAAGAGGTGAAGACATAAGATCGATATCTACAACACAAGAAGAGGGCATGTTTTCTTCTTCCAAGGATGGATAAACAAAGGAAGGCATATTATCATATGAATAGAAAAAACAAAGGATAATCCTCTTTATATGTGAAGGGAAAGAGAGAAATGAGCTGATAAACAAGAACAAGATTTCATGAATAAATATCATAAACTGATACCTGGTATTCCCCTTCGGTATGGTCATCTTTCTGTCAACATGATCCTCCCCAGTGGAGTTTTCGATTGTGGAGTCGTCAGGTTCAAGTTGCAATCTTCAATGGTTCTGATGTCTGATGCACCTTCAGAATCAAAAGCATGTTTTCGTTCTATCCGAGGGAAAAGTATTCAATTCGTTCCCTGACAATGACACCATAAATGTTAGCATTAGAAGTCACCCTCATATTGCATAGAAGGTAATCCCAGTACCCATCAGTTTATAAAGTAAATGTAAATGAGTTTTAGGTGATCAAATGAGAGGACTCAATGATAATAACGTTCTAACTCGAAAATCTGGACTAGCATGCATAATCAATTAAGGTCTTGGATCAACTTTTGTCAGTATGTTGGAGTAAGGGTGAGTAGGAGGAAGAATCTTGTGAGAAAGGTGTAGAGGTATGCTATGGATATCAGGCCTTCAAGCAGCCTAAGGAGGAAAAACTCAAACACAAGATCCTCTTGGATTCAAATTTCAAGGAAACTGAAAGAAATCATAACAACATTATAATCAAACATTCATCATAATACAATCACAACAATCCATGTGAATCGGTCAATCATGAATTCTCTCAGTATCGGAGGCAAATAAGATGGAGTAAGAAAGTTGACTTATATTAAACAAGATTTCTCAAAAACAAATACATAACCAGAGAACCAATGTTCTTCATAAAAACATTACAATAGCAGGGAGCCTAGCTCAACCATTCGACCTCAACAAAATATCAAAACTGCCTATATATACTAGAAATGTTGCAACCACCAGGAATGTGATTAGACCCCCACATTCAAAGTTTCCAGTCAGCGCCCGCTCTATTAGATTGTGTAGGCCTCTTCATGTCAGATGCGATTCAGGCATAGTTATGTGCTTTACAAGAAAACCCGTCCATAAGGAAGCTTCAGATTGACAACCTACCTTCACGGACGCTCTCTGCATGTTTTCCATTTATGGGGTGAGACAAGGTCTCAACTACCGCCCCCATCTTCAATAACTACCCTCATCGGGATCATGATGAGGCCTGACACCCATAAATTTTTCAGGTGGTGCCCACCACTTCTTTCAGACAATATTGACACCTCGAGGCCATGTAGATCTTCTTTTGTGACCAATACATGCATTTTTGACATTTCGCGCAACTCCTCTCCATTGCTCTGTCCTGCATGCAACCTTGGGCCATGAACTGGGGCTCATATCTAAAGGTGCTTGAGGATTTAGTCTTTCGGGAGTCTACACTCCACTAGATTCCAGATATCCCGATGCTCAAACTTGTGAAATGGCCTTAATCGAATCGATGGTCAGACTTTCTTTGAATTTGACGGCCACAATTTCTTCCTCGGAGCTCCACCTCGGTCGGATCCATGCGATGGGTGTGAACCTTTCCTCCTAGACCCTCTTTCCATATGACCCTGGGTTGTGACCCTAGGCCCACTCTCTGAGCGCTTTGCGAGCTTGTGCTGTGTGAAACTTGCGCATTGCTCCCAACAACACCTTCGATCCGTGAAACTGCAAATCTAATGATCCGACGCCACGTTCAATTATGGATTGTACGAATCTCGCTAACTTCGAGATTTCTGACACTTCGAGACCTCATAGAGTTCGGGGCTTTGGGCTTCAGAGAAATCCAAAGGGAGAAACACCCATAATCCTGAAACCTAAAATCCAAAATAGATCGTGCCCATCCACTGAGGAAGGACACGCGACATTTGATCTTTAACTTCAGACTTCTGTCTGACGTTAAACTTTGCGCAACTTTATAATCCCGATTGCCTGAGTACCACTAATCTGAACTTCGAATGGAATCTTCACCGTTGAAAACTGAGCTTGCCTGCTGCTTGCATTTCAAACCCGAAAAAGACTGCTTTGAAAGATGGGCTTTGACGTTTCTTGTATAGGTTGCGAACTTGGACAATCTGCTGCCCTTGACAACTATATGTGATAACATCATGTACCGATTTGATCGGGGCTATTGGTTTTTATTTCTGAAGACAGTTGGATCTGTCGGGAATAGGTCGATTAGATAAGTCTAATTTGGATTGAAATGTGGGCGAGGGAACTTGCTTTCCTGATGGGTAGAGAACCTGATTCATTGTAGATCGTTGATTTGGTTGTGTGGAGTGAATCTTAGCCATATGATTGGGGACGTATGTATCCTGGTCCATGTGGTATCATTCTGTTATAGAATTGTTGGGAAGTGGGGTGATAAGTTTGTGTATTTTTCACAGCTACCAACAATGCAAAAGAAAGAAGAAGAATTCCTCAGGTGCGACACAATAGACACAATTCATTGAGGGTGAAAACCTGAGACCTAAGAATTAATGGATGTGGAAATTTGACATCTCACTGGCCTAAGAGGGTTTAGGGGGTCAGGCGTGTTATGAGTTGGAGGAGTTTCTATAGGCATACATAATAGTGCTCCAATATCCTAAAATTATACCACCCAAGAGGGAAGTGGAGCATGAAATATAATGATTGCTAGACTTCCCATTGTTGAATATTGGTTTGCATAGACAGTCCTTTCTAGAATAAAATGAAGTGAAGAAGCAATTGCAACAATTATTGGAGTAGGGTGTGATTCGACCAAGCATATCACCTTGTGGATCACCTACAATAATTGTACCAAAGAAGGATGGGACTTGGTGAATGTGTATCTGATAGAAATTAGAGAAAGAATGATAAATCAAGAAAACTAAGAAAGATCAATAAACAAGGAGATGGCGGTGAAAAGGCGTAATCCATTGATTTTCCACATTAAAGTATTCACAATGTAAGTACATATAGTACAATGAACAATAAACACCATAAACTATCCTCATAAATAACACAAGTTAACAAAGTGGTATTAGGACTATGATTAGGAGAAATAATGCTAAAAATACCCCCCTTATACATTAGTCCGTACAAATGTACTAGCTAGCAACATGAACCAATGAAAAGAATGATAACATATCCAAGTCTTCAATATGTAACTCATGGTATAAAACCTCACGAGTGTCGATGAAGATCTTCCTGAAAAACCTGCCAAATGTGGATGATGAAAACTAAATATGGAAAACTCATTGTGCATCAATTGAGCCAAATATCGTCTAAGTGGTCACTGAAGTGAACCCAAACAAATGAGAGAAAATCATGATGAGAAGTGAATTAGCTGCAAGTCTAACACATACCATATCTAGAAAAACCTTGGCAATCCAATGTGCCAAGAGAAAAGAGCAGAAGAATCATATGTCCTCTGCAAGGTCAAAAGATGATCCAGGTGGATATTGGTGGCCACCCACCTATTCCAATTGGCTCCTCTTGAAAATTTTAGTTCAACACGTACTTTTGTACTTATTTGTAATGGTGGGTTCTACACTTCCGGGGTTGTATGAATCCCTACACATATTCCAAGTGGATACTGGTGGCCTCCCACCTACTCCAACTGGCTTATTTTGTATGTTTTCATGTCAACACATCTTGTTGTACTTCCAGGGCCATTTTGGGACCCTTAACAATGTTTTTTTGGATCACCACAATGAAACTATAGACGAAGTCAAAGTTTGATGACATAATGTTTAGTTCTCTAAAATACCTTTCCAACGAGCTATCACGCGCCTAAAACGAAGGTCGTATGCAAAAGTTACGACCTCGAGAAGTTGAGGTACCAACTTACCCATAGGGGCGCACATAACTTTTGGTGTTTCACCTCCTAGGGTTAGGTTTTTGGATGTCTAGGGTTTTGGAATTCATGAGTAATATGAAAAAGGCCTCTGGAGCCTCATTGTAATCATTCTGATCAGACGAATGCTCGTATCAGCCACATCTCTTCTCAAAGATAACTACCACCATTCAAGCAAGTGTTTTAGTTCTATAGTTTTACATTTTCATCCTATTTCATTTATTCAATAGAAGATATTGTTCACTGGATATCTGTTTTGTTCTTCATATCTCTATGTTTATTGTATTCAGTCTATTAATCAGTTCGTTCCGCTCCTAAATATGGATCACTGGTATCATAGCGGTATGCTCTTCATTCATTTTTCTTCATGCATGTCCCCGACAAGATACTGGTACAAGAAGTTGGGACTTGAACCAATCGATTCGTTGTCAGATCAGCCACACCGAGCCCAAAAAAAACCCATGGGAGACGAAAAGAAAGATGATGGAGCAGGAGATCCTTTTAAAATGTTGCTCGAGGAAGCCCTTGCATGAAAAAGGGATGAAATGATGGAGAAATTTTCACAGATCCTTCGGCTACTACCCACTAGAGAAGCATCTTCATTAAGTAGCCATGCAATCCCCTTCAAGGTACAAGTAAATTTTTATATTCCATTATTTGAAGGACTAATAGCTGTAGATGCTGTAGATAAATTGTTGAATCTGCTCGAAGGGTATTTCTCGGTCCACAATTTTTCTGATAGGGAAAATATTACTTTTTCATTCCTCAAGGTCATCCCCCATGTTAAGGACTCATGGGACACTTACTTTGAGAAAAGGAACATAGAGGAATATGCAATATTTGTGGTTGCCCCTATATGGGATTCCTTTTGGGATTCAATTAAAGTACAATACTACCCTGTTGGAAGCTACGAGGACCAGTACACCAGATGGACCACCCTGGGTCAAGAAAGGGACCATATAGTACCAGATTTCACCAATATTTTCCATACCCTACGCACCAAATTGGGTATCAAAGACTCTGAGTGACATATGGTGCTCAAATACCGTTGTTTTTTGCATAGATACATTCAAATCAAAATGGAGTTTCTGGACATCACCTCATTGGGTAGGACTTATAGATACGTTGTCAAGATCGAGCATAAATTTAAGTAGAAGAGGTGAGAGTTTGGATCTGCAAAGTCCTCATAGCCGAACTAGGGAAAAGGAAACCCCAACGCACACAACAAGAGACAGAGAAAAGATATCCAGTCTCAGGACAACCAGTCCAAGCCGCAACACAAGAAGGGAAATGAGAAGACGAAGAAGGAAATGGGAAAATGGTGTGAGTACCATAAAATCCCTTGGCACAACACTGAAGAATGTTGTTGCAAGAACTCACTCATGGGTGAGCTAAGGGATTCCATGTCAGAGGCTGATTATAACTTAGAATCAAATTCCAAAGGAGGGAAGCATATTATCGATGTTGAACCCAATGCCATTGTCGCTACCACCAAAGTTCGATCAAGCAAACCAGAAGAACCAGAGAAATGGGAACGCCTCTTTCACTCACAGATGTGGGTAAAGGGGGCTTCGCTTCATTTCATTGTCGATAGCGACAGTCATAAAAGCCTGATTTCAACAGAGTTCGTCAAATGGTTGGACCTACCGAATACATGACACTCACAACCCTACACCATCGGCTGGCTTCGCCAAGGAAGAGTTCTTTGTGTCAACCAACAGTGTCATCTTCCCTATGGAATCAATCCTTTCAAAGATGAGGTATTGTGTGATATTGCTCCCCTTGAAGTTTGTGATGTTCTTTTAGGAAAACCATATTTGTGGAAGCCTCATGCTGTGTATGAGTCTAGACCCCGTAGTGTTACTATTAATTTGGGTAGACAATTGTACAGGATACCAGAGGTAGCACCTCCTACCGCTATTTCTTTAATCTCTTCTAAGAAATGCAGTAAGGTCATTTCACAAACTGAGAAATTTGTCTTCTTTGTGTTACGTTCTCATAGTAAGAAGAAGGTCGCCACCACATCCACACATAGCCTCTCTTTGCAACAAAAGAAAGTGGACGAGATTGTGGAAGAGTACAAAGACATATTCTACTCATCCACCGGGGTACCGACGTATTGCCAAGTCAAGCATCCAATTGATCTGACCCTCGATGCACCTCTGCTTAATGGACCAAACTATCGTCGTTCGCTGATGGAAAATGATGAAATCAGGCGTTAGATCCAAGAGCTTATTCAAAAGGGGCACATCAGACCCAATTCCTCCCCTTACGGAAGCCTGATTGTACTAGCGCAGAAGAAGGAAAGGAATTGACTATTCTACATTGATTACAAAGCCTTAAACAAAATCACAGTCAGGAACCGGTACCCAATTCCTAGGATTGATGACCTTCTTTACCAACTCAAGGGGGAAAAGTTATTCGAAAATTTTGACCAAAATTATGGCTACCACCAAGTTCCCATTGAACCAACTGATGTATGGAGTACAACTTTCAAATCTAAAGAAGGTCTCTTCGAATGATTGGTCATGCCCTTTGGATTAATAAATACACCAACCACTTTCATGAGGTTGATGGATGACGTATTGAGACCCTTCACCAAATATTTTTTGGTGGTATATTTGGATGACATCTTCATCTTCAACAGAACTTGGGAGGAGCACATGTGACATATTCAGTAGGTTTTGAGCACTCTGTGGAAACACAAGCTATATGCCAACTTGGAAAAATGATCCTTTGGCATGAACAGGGTCCAATCCTTGGGCTACATTATTGATGAGCATGGGGTACATGTTGATCCAGATAAGATCCAAGTCATCCGTGACTGGCCATCCTCGACCACACCAACTGAGCTTCGAAGCTTCTTGGGACTGGCCAACTTCTATTGACGGTTCGTGTTGGGATTCTCCCACATTTCATGGGCCCTCAACTAAGTGACCAAGGGTGGTGGCAGGGAAAATTTTGTGTGGGGGAAGGAACAACAATGAGCATTCGATGATCTAAAGCACCACTTGTGCTCAGCTCTAGTACTCTCCTTGCCCGATCTACAACAACCATTCAATATTGAGACTGATGCATCTGACTATGATGTAGGTGTAGTTCTCACTCAACACAGTCAACGGGTGGCATACCATAGTGAGACACTCTCAAATACTATCCAGAAATAACCCACCTATGACAAGGAAATGAATTCCATTGTAAAAGATTGTTGTCAATGGAAACATTACATTCTGGGAAAGGAGATCAACATCCACACCGATCACAAGCCTCTACAATTCATACAGACACAGGGGAAATTGCAGAACGAACGCCATCATAAGTGGTCCACCTACCTGCAACAGTTCCATCTCAACATCAAGTATACGACAGGGATCTCAAATCGTTTCACTGACTGCCTCAATTGACCTCCCATGGTTGCACTCACCATTGTGCTCCATTCCTA
This sequence comes from Picea engelmannii, assembly GCA_009831015.1. Lineage (NCBI taxonomy): Eukaryota > Viridiplantae > Streptophyta > Pinopsida > Pinales > Pinaceae > Picea > Picea engelmannii. Next base: position 8,202 of record ML841421.1, on the reverse strand, counting down.
TGGGCATGAGGCATCTGAGTGGCCCCAACTTTATCAGCAAGATCTAGACTTTGCTACCACCTATCATCTCTTGGGTACATGAGGGGTTGTCACCGATTTTCACATTCAAGATGAAATATTATTCCATCTGGTCCATCTCTGTGTTCCTACAAGCGAGTGTGTGGATTTGATTTGGGAATCCCACTATAATCGAATGGCGGGACATTTTGGCGTGGAGAAAATTGTGGTCGTTCTTGAGAAACAATTTTATTGGCCAAAACTTCGATAGGATGTTAGCAAGTATATCAGATCTTGCACTGCTTATGCCATTGCTAATCTAGCCATCAAGAAACAAGGCTTATACACCCCTCTTCCTAATCCCGAGAAGCCTTGGGAATCCATCTCAATGGATTACATGTCTGGCCTTCCTTCCACCAATAAAGACAATGATTGTGTATTTGTGGTCATTGATCGGTTTTCGAAGATGGACATCCTCACAACTTGCAAGAAGAATGTCATAGTGAAATATACTTCCAAGCTCTTCTTCAAACGAGTGTGGGTCCATTTTGGGATACCATAGACCATCATCTCTGATTGGGACAACAGGTTCCTCAACACATTTTGGTTGAGTCTTTAGTCACTGTTGGACACTAAGCTCACTAAATCCACTACTTTCCACCCCCCAAAAGATGGCCAAACAAAGGTCGTCAATCATATGATTGTGCACATCCTGCACATGTACAACTCTAAGCATCCACGTACATGGGATTAGGGTCTCCCCTATGTTCAACGCAGTTACACCATGGCTCTCCATAGCTCCACCGACCATAGCCCATTTCAGGTGGGGATGGGATTCCAACCTTTGGGTCCCATTGATGTTGCACTACCTCTTGCCACCACACAAACAAACTCTTCCCATGTTCAGTCGGAGACCGACAAAGCCACCAAATTTCAATACATCTGTCAATAGGTCCATGAGATTTTGCAGAAATCTAGTGCTAAGTACAAGCAACGCCATGATCAACACAGGGTACCACACCAGTTTCAGATTGGAGACAAAGTCTGGTTACATTTGCAGAAGGAGTGTCTCACAGGGCCCTATCAGAAGCTCCTCCCAGTTCTCTATGGGACTTACACTATCACCAAGGTTATGGGTGTCAATGCTTTTGAGCTCAACACTCCACCTTTCTTTGGCTTGCACCTAGTGTTCGATGTGGACCTCCTTCGACCATATTTTCCACCATTGTTGGACACCTCAGAGATCACAAAATAGTTGACACCGAAAGAGATCAACCCTGTCTGCATGGAACAAGCATCCACTGATTAGATAGTGGACACACATGTCAAGGGCACTCACCAACAGAGGATGCAACTTTATCGAGTTGTCAAGGCAGGGAAAATCCTACACCAAGGAAAGTGTCTCACCTGGGGCCAAATTCAACATAAGTTTCCTCACCTGATGGGGGAACTCAATGCAATGGATACCATTTATTCCTAAGGGGGGAGGATTGATCCAGGTGGATATTGGTGGCCACCCATCTATTCCAACTGGCTCCTCTTGACAGTTTTAGTTCAGCACGTTCTTCTGTACTTATTTGTAATGATGGGTTCTACACTTCCAGGGATGTCTAAATCCCTACACATCTTCCAAGTGGATATTGGTGGCCTCCAACCTACTCCAATTGGCTTATTTTGTATGTTTTCATATCAACACATCTTGTTGTACTTCTAGGGCCGTTTTGGGGCTCTTAACAATGTTTTTTGGCTCGACACAATCAAACTGTAGGCAAAGTTAAAGTTTAATAGCGTAATGTGTAGTTCTTTAAAATAACTTTCCAATGGGCTATCACACACCTAAAACAAAGGTCGTATGCAAAAGTTACGACCCCGAGAAGTTGAGGTACCAACTTACCCATAGGGGGCCACATAAATTTTGGTGTTTGACCTCCTAGTGTTAGGTTTTTGGATGTCTAGGGTTTTGGCATTCATGAGTAATATCAAAAAGGCCTCTGGAGCCTCATTGTAATCATTCTTCTTATACATATGCACGTACCAACCACATCTCTTCTCAGAGATAGCTACCACCATTCGAGCAAGTGTTTAAGTTCTGTAGTTTTACAGTTTCAGCCTATTTCATTTATTCAATAGAAGATATTGTTCACTGGATATCTGTGTTGTTCTTCATATCTCTGTGTTTATTGTATTTAGTCTTTTAATCAGTTTGTTCCGCTCCTAAATCCAAATCAAAATACCATCCTTGAGAAGTCTGAAGACTATGAAGCTCTCACATATCGATACATAAAAAACTGTCAAAATTATTGTTGACAAAAAAAAGTGTTGAACAACATCCAAAACCTGTATATGAAAACCCTATAGCCAAAAAACCTTTGAGTAGTAAATTGGGTAAACTCTTGGTACTGCTCCAAATCCTGAACCCAAATGTCCATCAAACATGTTGGAAAATCCATCAAATGCAAGAAAGTGGAAAACCATCCATCCATCCAATATCCAATAATCTGGAAATCATCAATCTATCAATCATCAATCTCCTGAGAATATTTACTAATCAAGGACAGTGATGTGATAACATCATCAAATCCATCATCCAATCAGGAAACAAACATCATGTCCTGAAACAATCCTCGATCATCCATCATCCTGGAATCATAAACTCATATGCAATCCTATAAGTTAGAATTCAAAACTTGAAGTCAGACATATCAATATTTTCCTCCTATCGATTGAAAAGTGAGAAGTCTAGATAATGAGATATACCCCCTTTGTAAGTGGAAAAGGGTAATCAAACCATCTTTGAGCAGAGTCTGGAGACTCAATTTTCAACTCAGAAGACTACATCAAGCGAGCCCTGATCATGCCTTGTATTATTGAATCCTGAAAAACATTCATGTCCGTCAATTGTAGAAATATTTCCAATCAAGTATGTTTGTACTTGTGTATAAACTCATCGATAAGACTACTCCAATAAATTGGCTTCCAAACTCCAACACCAATTTCCTAACCATTCAAAATTTATCTGTTTCCTCTGAATCTTTAGTCGCTTCCAACATGGTTTTTCTTCCCACAAAAAACACATGGGTGGAGATCAAAACAATTCAACTCAACATGGCCAAATTGGTGATAATGTTTGCACTATATGGGTTCATTATTTGTCTGATCATCAACAATACCTATAGAAACATCAACATCCTGATAATCAACAATATCCTATACCTGGTGCGTACCAATATCCTCAAGCTTTGTCTTTCGATCATCATTCAAAACACCTCCACTCACAAAGGAAACATGTTTGCAATAATTAGGAATAAAAAGGTTATCACGAACCTTGTTGTATCATAAGCCATATTTGTTTCGTTTAAATTGTAATTCTTCCCATGGTCTAACAAAGTTATCTATATTCTCAATCTTCATGCTGAACCTTCCTTTTATCCACTTTTCTTTCAATGTCATCAATCAAGGCTATACTGACTTCATCAAAAGAAAAAGACTGCAACTCACAATCAACAACCGCAAGTTTGTTTTCTTGTTCCTTGGTATCATCAGTAAATGATGCCAACTGCCCACTCAAAAAAATTGTTTTTGCGAAAACAAGTAAGAACATTAGTGAGTATTCCTTTTTCGCATAGAAATTGTAGATTCTGCAATCTTATTAATTAGAGTGTGCAACATATTAAACATTTTCTTGATTCCTTTCATTTTGAAGTGCTTAAAATATTCTTGAAGTACAAAATCTAAGGTCTCCTTAAGAGTGCAATATAAACCAATTGACACACACAAAAAGATCCTAAAATCCTAACTTTTACTCAGTTACAATTCTCCTTTTAACTCCCATTACAAAATATGAAAAATATAAATCACAATATTACTTATTACTTCTTTTACAA
>ML841420.1:25131-43644 GCA_009831015.1 Picea engelmannii | reverse complement strand
TAATTATTAAAGTGAATGTCATTTTATAATTAATGGAGATTAATTTAATGAAATGCCTAAGTTTTTGGCATTAGTGAACTAAATTAATTAAATGGATCTTAGCGATTGATCTCAAGTGAGATGAAATTTAATCTCAACCATTGGTCACTTTTGAAATTAAGGTTACAGCTCAACTCAAGATTATAAAAGGCAGCCAAGGTGAAAGGAGGAGACACAATCGTAGAGTCAGTGACTCATTGAGAGCAAGGGAATGACTTCTTGCTCAATCCGGGAGAGAGGAGAGGCAAGGACAGTAGCGGGCAGCAGCTAGGAGGCCGCGGGCAGGCCACACATGGCCCGGGCAGCAGCTAGGAGGCTGCGGGCAGGCCATACATGGCTCAGGCAGAGCCGTATAGTGCACGGGCAGCCCGTATAGGGTCATGGGCAGCCGTATAGGGATCAGGCAAAGCTGTACAGGCCACGGGCAGCAATACAGTGTCTCGGGTAGGCTGTACAGGCCGTACAGGGCCGCGGGCAGGACTGCTAGGTAGTTTGGGCAGTTGCTGGGCAGGTTGTTGGGCAGTTCGGGCAGCCAGGTTTTCGTTGTAAATTGTCTTTTCTCTAGGCATATTTTTTCCAGTAAGGGAGCCCTTGTATGCTTGGATATTATTTTAATGAAAAGTAGATTTGAAGGGTAGAAATTTGTTGTGCATGTGTCATTGTGAGATTGGTTTCCATTTTGCCTCCACTATTTGTTTCAGTTAATTATTTCCGCAAGTGTAAATTATACAGTGAGCTGCAATTTTAATTTTCAGCAAGCAAATCACTAGAAAATAATTTATCTAGGGCTGGGATTAGAAAAATTAACAATGATAACACTGCCTTTTGAAAAATATGCAAGGATACATGCCATTATACAGAGACAACAATTGGAATTCAGTGTCCTACAAACAATTTCACAGGATGCAACAGAAGGCTTCTGCAGAGTTTTGAGATGTTTCAGTAGAACACCTTAATACAGGACTATTAGAAGTGTTAAACAGTGATCCAATTCCTTTCAGGGATGGTATCTCATTCTCAGAAACAATTGGAATAGAACAGTGCCTGCCCAAAAAGATAATAATAGAAGACAAATGTGTTGTGTTTCTTATGGCTGATGAAAGGGATAAAGACAAATTTGTTGTGTTTCTTATGCCTGATAAAAGTGATTTCAGTAAAGTTCTGAAGGGTACAAAAATTGACGTTGCTGAACTTTCTACCCTTGGAGATTATAGAACTTCCATGTCACTTGCAAATGACTGGTACGACACATTTGATCCATTTCCAGCAGAAAGTATTTGTGGTTTTTGTAATGATCAATCCATTGATCCAGTCAATGCATCATGCGGACATAAATTCTGCAGAAATTATATGAAAGAATGTCCCCATGCTTATCTTGTTCAAAACCTCTCACAATTGACTGCAATGGGAAAAAGGCATGCAAATACCCAAAGGATCACAAAGAAGATATGCAAGAGACTGTGCCTATACTACAGAGGGATACTGCTGCAAAGGAAATAGACTTCAGCCAGTTTACATCAGATTTGGATTTAATAGATTTTTTCTCTACAAAAATCAGGAATGAAAAGCACTCAGCTGAAAGGGAAGTTTATAGATTGTAAGGTTTTTCTTATAAGCTTGAGGGCAGGGGGTATGACTCTTATATTGACAGTAGCTCCTTGGTGGATTCCAGCAGTGGAACAGCAGGATGAAGATCAAATTGGCAGCTCATGGGATCCACATTTCATCATGCATAAAACAGGAGCTTCCATGACAAAAATGTGGTCACCAGATGCAACTTCTTGTTCAGATTTACAGCCTGGAAAATCTCTTCAGCAGCGAGTTTTTGACCAGCAGCGTGTACATGACAGCAAGTGGGAAGTTTTGGAGTAGTACCAGCTGTTGGTATGTTCTTGTACTTTGTCTTATCTATATATATGAAGTAATCTAGCAGTCCAAACTTTGTGTACTTCCAGATTTCAATTTCAGCTTATGTCATCTTGATGATTGAGTAGTTTCTAGCAATTGTTATGCATGCTGATTTGACATTACTTTGAGCAGTTTGCTCAGTGATTTAAAACACCTCTAGAAGTTAAAAGGGGATATTTATTGCTGTAATATGTCATTTTCAGATCTGTAATTTCTTGGGAACTGTGCCCTAAGGGCTGTGACTTGTTGGCATTCAAATACACTTTATTTGAATTTATTTTCTTGGGCTGCCTTGTGATTTCAGTTGAAGAGAAGTGAAGCATTTTCTGCTGCAATTTAATATTTCAGATCAACCCTAAGGCTGAAAGTTCACAAGAAATAGATCTGGGAAACCTCAAGGTTGAGGTCAAATTTCTGATTTTGCATTAAAATCCATTTCCAGAAGATTTCTACAATATGTTCCAATGCTTCTTGAAAGCACATGATAATAAAAAAATGTGTTTCTTTTACCAATTTCCCCAGTATCAAGTTTTGTAATACATTCATGAACAATCTCATCCACCGTCCCTCGCTCACGTATATATTTCTTTGTGATCTACACATAAATGAATTACCATTAGCATTGTTTGATACCAAATTTTTGGCAATAAAATTTAAAATATATATTACTAGACAAGATCACAAAATAATTTAGAGTTAATGAACTTACATCTTGTTCAACACAGTTGCCTGCATGAGTTTGCTCAGGAATAGTTAGGAAGGCACGTCGCAACATCTACAAAGAAAGCCATTAGAAAATACACTGAATTGCTTAGAGTGTTTACTTAAGTGGATCGATAAACAATTTACTCATTAAGAAACCATATATGCAATTGATCGCATGTAAAGAGAACAAAGGAATGTTGCAGAGTTTTTATATACATATATATAACATACATCTGGAAGCCTACAAAATAAATAATTCTATTCATAAGGCACAATGAAAAACTAATAAATCAAGTTAGCTACTTGTCAATGGACAGATCATGTTTCCAACATTATCAACTGGATTTTACCATTTCAAACTTTGCAAATGTGATTTATCCAAACATAGAAGTTTTCAAGTTCCAAAGTCAACAAGACTTGCGGTATTAAACATGTACAATTCAATGTCGATGTTTAAGTTTAAACTAAACATTGAAGTACAGTATATACATCATAAAGCAAAGTCGGTACTATTGTAGGGTTTAATGGGGGTAATGTGTCCATATCCCTTATTATAATTTATAAATAACACATTCCATCTGTTACCTATCCGTTGTCCTTTCTTTTGGGTTGGATATTACATGTACCCCAAAAAGGTTTGTACCTCATAATCCCATGAGAAGAAGGGGCTAGAAAGCCCAAGGTTGATGCAACTTCATATGAAAAGACACGGAAAGAGAAAAACCCCCAATTCCAAATGAGGGGGAAATAAACGAACAAGAAAAGCAAAGTATAAAAAAACAATAAGAAAAGAAAGAAGCATGAGCTCTACCCCTTCACTAAGAAGCCATCACCCAAGTCCTATGTTATGAATGCATATCTTATGAAAGGACTTAGCAAATCAAATGTCAAAAGTCAGAAAAGGTTAAAACTATAAAGAAAAATGCAAGCAAGGGTTTGGAAAGACACAGTGTTGAGGAAAGAGTATCTCGTTACCTAAGCACTCCCTCTACAAAGGTGCTCATGAGGATGACTATTATACATGGCCTTGCATGTCAATGACATCCACCCCATGAAGTAAACCCCAATCCATACCACTACCATTACACATACTCCTTGATGGGTTCCCTAGGACATACCTCTTGGTCTAGGTACTGGCACACCTAATAGGAGGTAACAATGACCCTCCCATACCTAGACTTGGAAAATTGCATAACTTTGTAAGCTAGTGTGAAGTTTGAAGAGGATATTCTATGAGATCTATCTAATGGATTTAGTGTTAACATGAATCACTTTATATGTTGTGTTTGGATTGTGTACCGTGCCTTTGGTCTTCATGATGCATCTTGGACCACATGAGCTCCCTCCTTGGATGATGATTGAACATGGCTAGATGACACTTGGATATTTTGAAGGATGTTGAGGGCCTCTTACCCCACTTGTATGGAGGCCATCCCCATAACCGAAGGGAGGTCAATTAGCATTCCTAGGAGGAGATTGGAGGTTTTTTATCACATGGCTCCATTCTCAGGATAGCCCTAGCACATGTGGACATATCCATGAGGTCATTGATGATGGGATGTTTCCATCAATAATGATGATAGCCTAATGGCACATTTCACCTTCCATGGAGGACGTTGGTGTTGATGTTTTGTAGCTTCAAGAGGTATTCCCACAAGTAGCCCTGGGTGTCAGGCATGTGGGAATCCTCGTTGGCACCTCACTGCACTTTTGTTTGGATGTAAACCCCCTTGGAATGAAGCTAGAATTCATGGGTTTGTTGACGGGATTTGTGGGCTTGTGTAGGGGATTCACACCTTGGAAAGTGGTCCCCTTGTGTTTGTAAGCCTCTAAACACAAGTGGGAAATACTTTGTACCATGTACCATGCACTTTATGTCTAATTTCACTTTGACTTAGAAGATTTAAGTCAAAAGTGAAATTTGGTCATTTTAGCCTAAAATGACTATTAATTCACTTTGTGGGTGAATTGAGGGACATAAAGAGAAACTATGGAAACTTTAGTAAAGTGGGCTTTGAGTTGAGATTCTTTTGGAGAGATCTCAACCATTGATTAGAGATGAGATGAGATGATCTCATCCACCCATCTTTCAGGTTTCCTTTTGTTTTCTTAAGAGGGGCGCATAGGGAAAAAAGAGGCTCATTCTCACTTGTATGTTCACCAAGAGAGTTTGGAGAACGGAAAGAGCATGAGAATGGAAGCATTGGGTGAGGAAAGCTTGCGCGCCCCCTTTCATGGAGGTAGCCAGGAGGCTTAGACCCTCATTTATTTGTGGAGGTTGTTCTTGCTAGGAGGAGGGCGCACAGCTAGCAAGGAGGTCTTGCAGTGGTCAGATTGCTTAGAGGAAAGTTTCAGTGGAGAGGCAACACACGAGAGCACATTGTGGTCCAAGGGTTTATCCATCAGAGCATCCAGGAGCAAGGGCGCCTCATTTCAGAGGATTGAGCAACTTGTGAGGAGGGCGCACCATGCTAGCGCGCATCTCTATCTCTTGGACTTGTGTTGCAGTTTGAGACAAGCTGCTATTGTATCAGGTTCATTTGTTTCATGTACTAGTTGTATTCCACCTTCTATTCTCCACATATATACACTCATATTTCAAACTGGTTTTCCCCGGGGGGCTTTTATCCATGGTCATGTTGACCAAAAATACTTGAGTTCATTTCATGCTTGCTTAGAATTGTAAATCAGCATTTAAAGTTGTAAAGATCTAGGAGGTAGTGTTATTTGTTTTGAGTATATTGCATGTGCTAACATTGAGAAAATATAACACTTGCAAGGGCACCTCAAAAGGACACTTAACCATTAAAACTGTGAACAAAAAGTACTTGACTGTTTGCTGTCTTAGAACAGCAGCAAAGGACAGTCACAGAGATTGAAACCTAGAGCCCAACAAGAGGTCAAAGATAGACCTATTGGGCAGCCTCATCGTACCTCAGAAAATATTCATGGTATCAGAGCTTCGTGGCTGATTTTTGTTGAGTTTTGGACAGCATTTTGTGGACAGTCCTAGACATCCTTTGGGCAGATTTTGTGGACAGCCATTGACAGAGTTTAGTGGCAGCTTGTTGGCAGAAATTTTGTGGAGAGTTGTAAGACAGTCGATGGACATTTTGTCAACCTCTTTTCACACCTACTTGCTAGGAGTGAGGCTGATTTTTCACGACCTCTTTTCACACCTATATTGCTAGGAGTGAGGTCATTGTTTGTTTTCCTCTTTTCGCACCTGTGTTGACAAGAGTGAGGCAGTGTTCCTTTGCAGTTGTAGCATCAGTGTGAGTGCAGCGAGCAATGATGTCAGCATCTCAGATGCGTGTGGAGGATAAGCTAGCTGGAGCTAGCAACTGGTCTCCTTGGAAGGTCAGGATTGTCTTTGTCTTAGAGGACCTCGAACTATGGGATATAGTTGAGGCGCCTATTGTTGTTCCTCCTGCTACTGCTCCGGTCTTGTTAGCAAAGTTCAGGAAGAGGAATTGTTATCGCGCAGTTTGTATTTTAGGTCACAAGCTATAGGATAGTGGACAAACTGGCGCAACAGGAACCTTCCCCACCCAATGTCACCTCGATGGAGAGGTTCCTTCTGTTTAGGGAGGTTAGCCCAGGGGAGACGTCCCCGGTAACCTGGGGTTTGAAGAGACAATGGATACAAGGTTAAGTATTAAGATTTCCCTCCTTGCAGGTTACCACCAGTGTCAGATAGCCCGGCTAATCAGCCAATAAAGAAGTGAAGTCCCTGTTGAAAATACCTGCCCGGAACAAGATACAATAACAACACAATACAATATTTGCAGGCTATAACTCAAATGGTTAGTACTTCTTAACTATCTGATTTCGTTAAATAAGCAATGTAATAGACAAGATGAAGTCAACGTTCTGCTAAATAGCCTATGTAAGATCACCAATTCATCAATGTCTACAAAAATGACCAAGCCAACAGTATTTTCAATCAACAATAGTTCAATAAATGCTTGACGTCATCATTTAATTGCCTGTTTATTAGTTAAAAAGAGTGTTGCATCAAGTATGACGTCAGGCTAGGTTAGCAGCGTTAGGGTAAGTTAGGGTTTCAAAAATTTAAAGTTTGAAAGATGATTTTGCACACTACAAGCTCAACGTTGGATAAATTACCAGTGCCTTAGGGTAAATCGAGTCAAAGCAAGGGCTAAAGGTCTCGAGAGGATTCAACCTTAGAGACTGGAAGGTAGGGTTCCAAGGTGCTGCAATGGCAGGGCCTTAGAATCAAAACCCTAAGGGAAAGAGGCTCACTACGGTGTTTCTTAAACAAGGCCTCGTGCTCCTTCCTCTTACCCTAAATACACTTGGAAAAACGACTAGCTTCAAAGTACAGATTTAAGGGAGAAAGCGTTGCAGGGTCAAGGCTTTCAAACCCTAGAAGGTGAAAACCCTAGGTGTAGATTCAACTAGGCCTAGGACGTCTCCTCTTTTCAACCTATAACTTCAAACTAGCTCAGAAAAAAGAATGAAAAGTGTAGCAGCGACTAGGCTATATCTTCTTCTTTCAATGCCTGAAAATTATTTCTCAACATGGGAACATATAGCAATGACCTACTTGTGTGCTTGCTACCTAGGGTTTCAAGATTCAGCAGTATAATAGCAAAATGTAAGAAATTAAGCCTACAACCATTCACTTAAGAAGTTTTGCACGAAAAATTCACTTACATGACATGAAGAAAGCATAATCAAACCCTAGTTGTAAACCTTCCATGAGAGAAATGCCATAAATGCCAAGAGAAAATCCTCCTCCAAGAGTAGTGCCTCACTAAAAACACCAAAATTACCCAAGATAGGGCACAAGTATTGAAATCTCACAAGAGAGTGAGTTGTGTTATCTTAAAATGAGGGAAAAACATCCTCAATATATATCAATCAATGACCTTTCAATTACAAAATAGGCCATTAAAACAGTCGACAAGGCTGACTACAAAATTTACACTGTTTTTACATTAAATGCTAGATAAATGACATAAATTGAGCAAAAGGTGGGACGTCAAGCCCTTCTGAGGGAGACGTTGGCCCTTTTTGGGCATATCCAGCATCCAGAAGTCAGACGTTAGCCCTTCTAGGGCTCCTCCAAGCTGCCACACATGCCAATAGTCTCATCACACTACCACATGCTCAAGATAACGTCCAGTTCTCCTAGGTGACGTCCTGTCCATCAAGGGGCAAATGTTCCATCTAAAGTGGGTGATCCCCCCTAGGCTGGGCTCAGCCAAAGTGTCCTGGGTGGAACGTCCTTCTTTCTTCATGTGCAAAGGTTCATCATAACGTTGTCCTGTCTCTGCCAACCCAGCAACCATCTGATGGGCTCTTCAGCCCCATGGAGGTCCGAGCTAATCATATCCCCATGTGTACCGATCCACTAGTACCTATCCATCAGGCATGGTCCTGCACATCAAAAAAACTTCGCCCTCCATGGGCTCATTAGTCCTTGGGATCATAGCAATGTCAATCATATCTCATCATTAAATTTATCAAACACATGCATAAAACCCTTAGCATATCATCTAATAGCTCAAAGACATTACACTGACCTACTATACAAAGTTGAAGAAAGAGACGGAATAACCTATTGGGCCAGCATCCACAAGAAGAAGAGAGTTTCCAAAGAAGATTATTCAAGCCATGTAACATGAAGTGATATGGTTTAAGGACGTCCAATCATAGTGAAGACCAGGGGAAGGTATTGTCCGTGGGTGCCTTTGTAGGAGGCGAGTTGTACCTGTCATTGATGCAGTTTTTTCCAAGCCCCTTATTGCCTTTATTCTTTCCTTATTTATTACCTTTTCTTTCTTTTTTACTTCAAGGTCTGACCAGAGGACACTGCCTTGGCATGGTGACCAGAGCTGACAGTGTTACCCACTAGCATTTTCGCAAAAATGATAAGGCTGGCTTGTGATGAGACCCCCTTTCCTTTGGCCATGCAACCAAAGGTCATTGCCCTAGCGTGGTAACCAAATAATGGCAATGTCATACCGCTAGATACCTATGAACATAATGGGCCGGCTCGTGATGAGACCTTCCATCCTCTTGGTTAGGTCTTGTTTTATTATTTTTCTTTGGGTCCCTTTTGTTTCTTATCGAGAGGCCTTTTATTCCCTTCTCAGGGATCCCTGGGCGAGGCATCTCTAGGTTTTATTCCCTATGGCTTTTATCTTTTACCAGTTGCTTTTACCCCCTGGGCCTTTAGCCCCTTCCTCCCACAAGACAAACTGTAACCCCTCAAATAGGTCATCCTAATGCTCGGACTAGGGGAATGGGATGGATGCATGGGAGATAAGATGTAAAATGATGGTATGGTGGGAGCGGACGATGGCTCTTCAAATCCCCCCTGGTGGCTAACCAAAACCAATGGATACAAGCTTGCTAGGGCACCCCATTAATCCCCCCAACAATGGTCAAGTGGGTTAGTGTAAGATCCAAGCAGTCGTCGGAAATGTAAGGACCCTGATGCATATATAAGAAAGTTATAATGATCAAACATGACACATACCATGATACCTGGACCAATTACCTCATGGAGCAAGAGTCTTCTCTGATGCAAGTCCAAGCCGATGGTGATGGATGTTGTTGCTGTTGATAGGACAATTTTGGCGAAGAAGAACAAGGATGGGCCCTCCAGGGCCATGCTCGGGTCAATCCTGCTCTCGGTACTCCATGTCTAGGACCTGTGGGCCTCGAGACATGATCTCCTAGTTATCCCTAGAAATCGGGGATAACATCTGGCTCCAACTCGAGGACATGTGCTCACCGTAGAGCACATGAGAACCTCAGCATCTCTGGCATAAACCTGTAGACCTGCTCACACTCAAATAGGGCATCAACAACAAAGGTGGGGTGGCATTGCCACCCCGCAAATATAATATATGTATATAAAGTAATCATAAATGCAAATAGAAAGTGAAACACTTACCTGTACTTACCTATTGGCTGCATGTTGGTGTAGTCAAACAACCAGTGAAGCCAACCCAACAACGTTCCTCGATACCTGCCTTTGTGCTTCATCATAAACCAAAACAGTGATAAATCAAGCACAAAAATGTCATGAGTTAGAATATATATCACATTATCGGGATTCTCAAAGTCCAACTCATGGAGGCAGGTGGGAGGGATAAAATCCTGCCAAGTCCATCTTTGAGGAAAGTATTCAATCCACTTCAAGAAAGGGTCATGAAAAATGCAAGGTTCAGACCACTGACCAAAAGGGCCTGTAAACTGGCTACCTAAGACATCCTCATGCTCCGAAGTCGGGGTTGAAAAAGATCTAGTAGACGACTGGCAAACTATCAAGGGAAAGTTGAAAAACTGGGATAACTGACTCAAACTTGCAGTACCCAAACATCCCTTGGAGTCTAGAGTTTGCCTAGGAGGAAACTCAACATAAAAAAGGTACTTCCCAACAACACCTTTAATAGAAAAGCACGGTAAAGTAATAAGAGGTGGCTGGGGTGAAAAGTCATGAGAATCCTTCTTTAGGCAAACAATGTTTTTACTCCTATCAAAATATGAGCATAGTGGCGATTGATAGTCATCTTCATAGGGTAAATCTAAGTGCTCGGAGGAGTACTCGTCAAAGGCCTCAAGCTAAGACCGAAAATCATCAGGCAAGTGTTGCACTCAGTCAACCTTGGGTGTTTGTGGAGAGTCAGTAAAAATCTCATCTTCCTGTTGCCGTTGTTCAAGAGCTTGCTATGATAATTGCAAAGGCAACACTTGGGGACGACTTCTTATGTCATAGAGGGGATCTGTATCATAACTAAATGCATCCCATCTACGTCTCCCAACATGTATGAACTCATCGAAATCAACTATGTTGGTATCAGTATCATAACATGGAGGAGTCAAAACATCCAATACTTCTGTACTCTCCGTGTCATAAGGCAAAGAACCACTAAAAACTTGGAAGGGGGAATAATTTACCTCACTTAATCCTACCTGTGCAAGAGCTTCAAGTATTTGGATAGCTTCATCAGGTAGAAGATCTCCCTCTACATCTTCAGTCTTGAGACATAGAGGATCTAGCTTATCCAAGGGTTCCATTCCTTCTTCATTCTCTGAGTCATAGAACAATGTATCATCAAAAGAATGAAAATGACTTACCTCATTCTCTTCATCTTGTGCAGGAGGGACAGGACCTTGGAGATCTTCATCAGACTAAGGAGCGATTACTGGTGCTTCATCCTCATAATTTACGTCTTTAATTATATCTTCGTTGCATTCTATTGGATCATGGGAGAGGTCTTGCTCCTCTTCAAGGGGTTGATAAGGGTCTTCATAAACCTCGTCTCCTACATCAGCGGATTCTTGGTATTGATCATGATAAGCTCTCCTGAGATCTTCTACAATCTCAGTGGTGAATCCTTTGTGGTGTAAGGTTACCATGAGGTTTTGAAGGACATCTTCATACGTTTGGCAATCTGGCTTAGTAAGGTCTATAAACCGACTGATGAGGTGCATGAAAGATGATATACCCTTGTCCTTGCAACAACTCTTAAAACGATTTTGTAAGTAGGATGGCAAAGTGAGTAAGAACAACTTGATAAGAGCATCCTCTCCTCCCAACTTTATCTCGCTCAAATACTCCAAAAAATTTACTATGTGAGGAGTTGGGAGGCCCAAAAACGTTGGAGAGTTGTCTAGCCATTTTGTATCAAAGGAATTTGGGTATCCTTGAAAACTTCTGAAATCAATACTCGGATACATTTGTTCCCAGTGTGCCATGATCCCATAACTTGAAAATATCACAGAAAGTAATGTGGCACCCTAAGAAATATTAGTGGAGTCACCAAATAGTTTTCCTGAAACTACCAAAGAATAGGGAAATAAAGTCTTAGTGGAGTCGCCAGGTAAGGTTGTAAGAGAAAGGTCTTTGAGGCAAGGCTTACCAAAGGATTTGTCGTTGAGGAAGATTGACTCAATGTTCCCCGGCCACGGTGCCAAAATGTTATCGCGCAGTTATTTTAGGTCATAGGCTATAGGATAGTGGACAAACTGGCGCAACAGGAACCTTCCCCACCCAATGTCACCTCGATGGGGAGGTTCTTTCTGTTTAGGGAGGTTAGCCCAGGGGAGACGTCCCCGGTAACCTGGGGTTTGAAGAGGCAATGGATACAAGGTCAAGTATTAAGATTTCCCTCCTCGCAGGTTACCACCAGTGTCAGATAGCCCAGCTAATCAGCCAATAAAGAAGTGAAGTCCCTGTTGAAAATACCTGCCCGAAACAAAATACAATAACAACACAATACAATATTTGCATGCTATAACTCAAAGGGTTAGTACTTCTTAACTATCTGATTTCGTTTAATAAGCAATGTAATAGACAAGATGAAGTCAATGTTCTGCTAAATAGCCTATGTAAGATCACCACTTCATCAATCTCTACAAAAATGACCAAGCCAACAGTATTTTCAATCAACAATGGTTCAATAAATGCTTGACGTCATCATTTAATTGTCTGTTTATTAGTTAAAAAGAGTGTTGCGTCAAGTATGATATCAGGCTAGGTTAGCAACGTTAGGGTTAGTTAGGGTTTCAAAAATTTAAAGTTTGAAAGATGATTTTGCACACTACAAGCTCAATGTTGGAGAAATTACCAGTGCCTTAGGGTAAATGGAGTCAAAGCAAGGGCAAAAGGTCTCGGGAGGATTCAAACTTAGAGACTGGAAGGTAGGGTTCCAAGGTGCTACAATGGTAGGGCCTTAGAATCAAAACCCTAAGGGAAGGAGGCTCACTCCGGTGTTGCTTAAGAAAGGCCTCGTGCTCCTTCCTCTTACTCTAAATACACTTGGCAAAACGGCTAGCTTCAAAGTACAGATTTAGGGGAGAAAGTGTTGCAGGGGAAAGGCTTTCAAACCCTAGAAGGTGAAAACCCTAGGTGTAGATTCAACTAGGCCTAGGACGTCTCCTCTTTTCAACCTATAACTTCAAACTAGCTCAGAAAAAAGAATGAAAAGTGTAGCAACGGCTAGGCTATATCTTCTTCTTTCAATGCCTGAAAATTATTTCTCAACATGGGGACATATAGCAATGACCTACTTATGTGCTTGCTACCTAGGGTTTCAAGATTCAGCAATATAATAGCAAAATGTAAGAAATTAAGCCTACAACCATTCACTTAAGAAGTTTTGCATGAAAAATTCACTTACATGACATGAAGAAAGCATAATCAAACCCTAGTTGTAAACCTTCCATGAGAGAAATGCCATAAATTCCAAGAGAAAATCCTCCTCCAAGAGTAGCGCCTCACTTAAAACACCAAAACTACCCAAGATAGGGTGCAAGTATTGAAATCTCACAAGAGTGAGTTGTGTTATCTTAAAATGAGGGAAAAACATCCTCAATATATATCAATCAATGACCTTTCAATTACAAAATAGGCCATTAAAACAGCAGACAAGGCTGACTACAAAATTTACATTGTTTTTACATTAAATGCTAGATAAATGACATAAACTGAGCAAAAGGTGGGACGTCAAGCCCTTCGGAGGGAGACGTTAGCCCTTTTGAGCATATTCAACATCAAGAAGTCAGGCGTTAGCCCTTCTAGGGCTCCTCCAAGCTGCCACATGTGCCAATAGTCTCATCACACTGCCACATGCTCAAGATAACGTCCAGTTCTCCTAGGTGACGTCATGTCCATCAAGGGGCAAACGTTCCATCTAAAGTGGGTGATCCCCCCTAGGCCGAGCTCAGCCAAAGTGTCCTGGGTGGAACGTCCTTCTTTCTTCATGTGCAAAGGCTCATCATAACGTAGACCTGCTCACACTTGACAAGAAAGCATCAGCGACAAAAGGTGGGGTGGTATTGCCACCCCGCAAAATAGTATAAGCATATATGAAATAAAACAATCAAGATGCATATATAAGGGAAACAAACAATAAATGCATATGGTATAATACACGGAAGTGCCTACCTATTCATACTTACCTGTATAATCAAGTCCCACCACCCTGGTGGGGTTTGAGGAGGCGTTCGTTGATGGGTAATGGGGGCCTTCTTCCTTCTAAGGTGGATAAATAATAAGAGTTATCTATTGATTCCATTCCGACCTTGAAGGGTCCGAACCATGATTGTATACTTCATTTTACATTAGTAGGCTCTCCTTTCTGAATATCCCACATCCATACTAACTCTCCCTCCTTGTATTTTCGGATCTTGCGTTTTTCAGTTCCTTGAAGAACCCTGGTGTATTGAATTGAGGGAGGTGGGTGGGCTTCTGGAGCAAAGGTTTCTTGTTGGGATGGATGTATCTGCACATCGTCTTCATTCTTTGGCCTTTTCAGTATTTTGACCGTCCCTACTTCTTTACTTTGAAATTGGTCTAGAAGTTGTTGATATTCTTCTTTCTTGGGCCACTCAATCTGGTCAAAGTCTTCTTCCGTAGTAAAGGGCATATCTTCTGGAGAGTATTCTTGAAGACTTTGTATCAAATCTTTTTGCGGTTCGTTCTCAGCAGGGGCAACATCATGTACATGAGTTCCAATCAATGGTACGTTGAGTAGTCGCCCAGTTGTCCCATCCTTCAAAGGTAATTGCAGAAAAGTGAGATCCATCTCAAGGGACCCGCCTATCATTGCACCAAACTTTCTAGACAAAAGCATTCCCCACACATCCGAGACATTGACAACTATAATGTCTATGTGAACAGTCTTCTCAGGGAATTCTTTTAGTTGTACTTCGATGTTTTCAATTACACCATGTGTGGGTATAGCCTTGGATTCAAATCCACAAACATTCCTGTAAGGCATGGTTACCTTTAGGCCCATCTGCTGCATGACTTTGAGAGACATCATGTTTGCACCAGCACCTGTATCCAGCATGTAGTTGTTGAGATATTTATTGTTCATTGCAAGAGTCATGAAGAAAGGAGGATTTTCACCGTAGTGGATCCTGAAATGATTTGCTTGTAGCATAATTGGGGGGTCCATAGGCTCAGTCGTTCCTGAAAAGAAGTTGTTGAAGCGTTTTTTAATGGAAGGGATCTTAATGGCTTCTTTCAGAGGAACATTCACATGCATTTTGGACAAAGCTCCTTCAAGGTCAAAATCAAGGGTAATCTTGTCGCCTTTGTGATTTTTAGGAGGAGAAACTTCAGAAGATTTCGACTGACCACTTGTAGATTGGCTTGGGTTCCTTCTCCGATACACTTGGACTTCCTGCTTCTTCAGCTTCTCTCGTGATTCTTGATCCAAGTTGTTGATTATTGCTAACCTTGTTGCTCGTGCTGCTTCCTTCAGGGCTTGTTGATGTTCTGCATCAGTGATGTTTATTTGAGGGCAATCTGAAAAGCAATCAAAGTTGTTGACTTGTTGTTGGCTGGCATTATAAGGACACTCGTTCTCCCAATGTGCTTCACTGCACTCCAGACACCAGGGATTTTCATCCACAGCATTTGCAAAGGCCAAAGTATTTGGGACTTCATTTTCATTCTTTGGTTTGTAATTTTGATTTCCCTTTTGAAATGGCCCTTTGACAGGAGGTCTAGGCGCCTAGGTCTGGGACTTTTCAAGTCTCACGATCCAGTTCATCATTTCCTCTTTGTTCTTCATGATGCTATCCACTGACGCTTGTAGCTTACTAATACTGGTGCACAGATCCAAAGCAAGCTCAGCATTGTGTATCGTTTTCTGCTTAACATCTATCTTCCCCCTAGGGTTGGCAAAAGGCTCAATCTTGGATGACAGAAGATTCCCTTCAATCTTTGTTGCAAGTTCTTGGGCCTCTTGAATGGACTGAGGATTTTTGTCTCTGAGGAGATACCCTAACTGGCCATTGAAAGATCTAGTATAAAGGTGTATGAGATAATCATCTTTCGAATGATAGCTCGGGGGAATTTGCTGGATTAAGGCTTCAAATATGGTATGAAACTCCTGAATGGATTCATTCTCACGTTTGGCAATACCATATACTCGGGTGAGCAGCATGTTTGGGTCCTCCTTGATGCTCCACCTTCTGAGGAAGAGTTCTTCAAGTCTATCCATGGTCTTAATGCTTCCATCAGGTAGGCCAAGATACCAACGTCTTGCAGCATCATAAAGGGTAGCAGAGAAAAGCTTCATGATCAAGTCTTCAGCATCATCACTAATAGGGTGAAGATGAAAAAATGCCCAGAAACTACTCATGTGTTCTTCGGCACTAGTAGCATCAGTGTCGGTAAACTAGGGGAATGGGATGGATGTGCGGGAGATAAGATGTAAAATGATAAAAAGGTGGGAGAGGACGATGGCTCTGCAAATCCCCTTTGGTGGCTAACCGAAACCCATGAATACAAGCTTGCTAAGTCACCCCATCAATCACCCCAACAATGGTCAAGTGGATTAGTGTAACATCCAAGCAGTCATTAGAAATGAAAGGAACCTAATGCATATATAAGAAGGTTATAATGATCAAACATGACACATACCATGATACCTCGGACCAATTACCTCATGGAGCAAGAGTCTTCTCCGATGCAAGTCCAAGCCGGTGGTGATGGAAGTTGTTGCTGCAGACAGGACAAATCCGGCGGAGAAGAAGAAAGATGGGCCCTCCAGGGCCATGCTCAGGTCAATCTTGCTCTCGGTACTCCATGTCTAGGACCTGTGGGCCTTGAGACATGATCTCCTAGTTATCCCTAGATATCGGGGATAACAATGCCTACTTGGGAGAGATTGTGGGATGATTTCGTTCAGGAGGAGACCAGACTTACATCAGAGACTTCTGGACAGCAGCAGACATTGTAGGGTGATGAGGACCTTGCTCTTTGGACAAAGGGCAAGAAGAAGACTAGAAAGGGAGGTCGACAAGGTCCCAAGTTTGGTGCCCTGCCACAGGGAGAGAGCAATGGTGGGCAGGAGAGGGACATCAGCACAGTGAGATGCTTTTCTTGTGGGGAGATGGGTCACTATGCAAGACAGTGTCCAAGGAAGAAGAAGAAGCAGGATGACTCAGCAGCGACAGTAGAGGAGATTGAGTTCGATACACAGTTTGCGAGAGAGTGTGCATTCACTACTTCTTTGTCAATTGTGTTATCGCTCAGTTTGTAGTTTAGGTCAAGCAGCTAAAGGGTAAGGGTCAAACTGGCGTAACAGGGGCCTCCCCACCCACTGTCACCTCGATGGGGGGCTCTTTCTATTTAGGGTGGCTAAGCCCAAGGGAGACGTCCCTGACAATCTGGGGTTTTGAAAGGAAAAGGCTCAAAGGATTAAGGCTAGTTTTCCCTTCACAGATTACTGCCCAGAAGATAGTCAAATGAAGAATAACCACGGGGAAGGCACCTGCTTGCGAGACAAGACAACAATGAAACTAATACATGCAATAATGGTTAGTACTTCATAGATCAATGACTATCAATGTTTTAATGTATATGAGCATATATAGTAGTAAATATTGACGAAGTCAATGTTTGCAATAATGACAATGGCATATAATATTACTTTGTCAATAAACACTGTAATAATATAGCATTTAATGAAAATCAAACCAATGTATTTAATATCACTTACTGCTCATGCACAAAATATTGCTGCGTCAATATCCTAAAGGTGACGTCAGCTTCTTTAGGGTTAGTTTAATTAAGCAATGCAATAGACAAAGAAGGTCAATGTTTTGTCAATTAGCCCATCAAAATTACCAATTGTTCAATATCTATCACAGGATGATCAAGCCAACAGTTTATTCTATCAACAATAGTTCAATTTAGGCATGACGTCATCATTTATTGCAGGGTTAGAGGGTTGGCTGCGTCAAGTATGACGTCATCCCTAGTTGAACTATTGTTGATAGAATAAATTGTTGGCTTGATCATCCTGTGATAGATATTGAACAATTGGTAATTTTCATTGGCTAATTGACAAAACGTTGACCTTCTTTGTCTATTGCATTGCTTAATTAAACTAACCCTAAAGAAGTTGACGTCACCTTTAGGATATTGATGCAGCAATCTATTGTGCATGAGCAGTAAGTGATATTAAATACATTGGTTTGATTTTCATTAAATGCTATATTATTCCAGTGTTTATTGACAAAGTAATATTATATGCCATTGTCATTATTGCAAACATTGACTTCGTCAATATTTACTGCTATATATGCTCATATACATTAAAACATTGATAGTCATTGATCTATGAAGTACTAACCATTATTGCATGTATTAGTTTCATTGTTGTCTTGTCTCGCAAGCAGGTGCCTTCCCTATGGTTATTCTTCATTTGACTATCTTCTGGGCAGTAATCTGTGAAGGGAAAACTAGCCTTAATCCTCTGAGCCTTTTCCTTTCAAAACCCCAGATTGCCAGGGACATCTCCCTTGGGCTTAGCCACCCTAAATAGAAATAGCCTCCCATCGAGGTGACAATGGGTGGGGAGCCTCATGTTACGCCAGTTTAACCCTTACCCTTTAGCTGCTTGACCTAAACTACAAACTGAGCGATAACATTTTGGCGCCCTTGCCGGGGAACACTGAGTCAATCTTCCTCAACGACAAATCTTTTGGCAAGCCTTGCCTCTAGATGCCTTATTCTTACAAGCTTACCTAGCGACTCCACTAGGGTGCTTTCCCTTATCTTTAATAGTTTCAAGAAAACTATCTGGCGACTCCAATAATGACGAAGCCAACTATGACTTCACAATGGGATCCAGGAAACTACAGACCTTTGGATATGAGTAAAATCCCAGGATTTCCCAAAAAACTGCCTCTCTTCTATAAGAATCGGCTCCCTAGATTCTTTGGCCTCGATGGAGAAAGTCCTGATTATCACATGAGCAAATTTTGGGAGTTCTTTCAATACTACCCTGTCAGTGACGAGGCTGAAGACTTGGTGATGAAACTCTTCTCTGCCTCTCTGCATGAAGGGGCTAAAAA
>ML841419.1:0-40696 GCA_009831015.1 Picea engelmannii | reverse complement strand
TTTAGTTTTTGTTTAATTCTTGTTAATAGCTTAGTTGTTTTCTTTCTAACCTTTCACATTACAGCTGTCATGACTAGCAGAGCCCAACTAGGCATGTAAGCACTCACTTTTTGCTCACACATCGACGAAAAGAGTGCAAACACTGATGTTTTATTTCAAGGTCTCAAATGATTTTTTCTATTTACCTCCCCACTGAAAGACCTTCTTAGTACTTATCAAAGCATGTAAAGGAGATTTAGTAAAATAAAAATTAGCAATGAACTTCCTCCAATACTAAACTGCCCCCAAGAAGCTCCTAACTTCTATTACATTATTATTCTTAGGCCACTTCATAATGGCTTCAACTTTAGAGGGATCAATTTTCAATTTACCACCCCTTAATATATAACCTAAATAAACTAAAGATGTTTTCCCAAATTTTCAATTTACCACCACTTCATAATTGCTCCCATGATGGGATCTTACAATATAATCAATCCCATCTTTTGTAAGATGATACTTATTCTCTTCCCTATAGAAGATATCTTTCCTATCATATGATTAAGGACTTCCCAAAACAATTCCACAAATATCAAGTGGTATGACATCTAATTCTAGCTCATCTATGAACTTGGATGTGGTTGCAAATACGAGATTACATTGTGTAGAAACTTGTAACTTACCATCTTCACATACCCATCATAAATGATATGGTTTTGGATGTGGTTTAGTTTCAAGTCCCCGTGTCTTAACAATTTCTTCATAAAAGAGATTATCTTGCAAGCTACTATCAAAGCATGTATCAATCTTTGTATGTTTTAAGATAACTCTACTATGGAATAACTCTCTTCTTTTCCTTTCATCATGCATAGTTTCATATTTTAAAGAATGAGTATTAGCGCTAGAGCTATAAGAAGGATATGTATCTTGTATTCCGATGGCCGTGATCTTGGTTTCACATTCTAAATCCAATCTAAGGTCATGTCATATTCTAGCTATGGTCTTCTTATTACCCTTCTTATTTCTAAACGCGTTGGTCTTAGTTATAGATGAAGTTTCCAACACTTGGCCTCAACATGTCCTTCCTTTTTTCAATGTGAACATGAAGACTTATCATCTTATTTATTCACTATGGTTGTTCGTTTCATTTTACCGTTTCCTTTGTGCTTGCCTTCAACTAGCTGAACTAGTTTCTTTGAGAATTTGTCCTTGAAATTCTTTCCCCCTGACTCGTATAAGTGGCTTGGACACAAAATTCATCAAGATTAGTTGGATTAAACATAAAAATAGTATGTCTCAAATAATTGTGCAATCTGCCAATATACTTCAAAAGAGTTTCTTGTGTATAAAGAGGAATGCCCAATGTTAATTTTCTCTTTATAAACTCTTAAGAATAGTCTTTTGGATTACTGAGAGGGGGGGGTGAATCAATATTAGAGATTTTAATCCTTTTTAACCAAAGTATATAAATGTTGTTAACTTTGTAAAAAATTTTCCAATATCATTCAACAAGTGCAAAATAAATAAACCATGAACAATGAGCAATCATACACATACACAATACACCAATATTTTTAAGTGGAAACCCAATGCAGGAGAAAACCACAAAATGTTTTTTCTTATATGTATTTAATAATTACATTCATTGGAAGCACCAACTTCCTTTGTTTTCTAGCTCCAACTGGAAGGAGACTCCAACCCCCTATATTTTCGGGCTACAACCTAAGGGAAGATCCAAATCCCAAATTCTATGGCTCCAACCAAAAGGAGGCTACAACCCCCTATGTTCTCTGGCTACAACCAAAAGGTGGATACAACCACCTATCCTTTCCCTATCTAACCACCCTGAAATATAAGAGTCAAATAACTGATGAAACCATTCCCACACTGTCACTGCGAAATATACCACTGTAATCCTGTACCAATCCGTGTCAAAAACTTGTAACCAACCTATACCAATAACCTATAGTCAACTTGTACCAATAACTTGTAATCAACCTGTACCAACATATACCAATAACCTGTACCAATAATCTCCTCAATAGATCAAATCTGATAACATAGATCTCATGCCCAATATCACAAAAATATCAATCAAACCATGTGCATCTATGTCTCTCTAGTCACGTGCCATACATGTGTGTACAATCATAATCATGTGTAATAGACCTTCACATGGACTAGACATCAAACCCTCACTTATATGCGACCTCAAACTAAACCAACAACTTCAACAACACATCACAACCAAAATCCCTCAACCATGTACCAAGAAATACAAGATATGACTCAACACTCAACCCAACAAGATGTACCAATGATAAATATCGGGCATACCAACATTGTATTTCTGTGAATCTAGATCATACAATAAGTGCCATAAAACCAACAACCTCTTTAGGGAAAATCCTCAATCTCACATAACCACATTTGATGTATACAACAATATCTAACTACACATAAGAATATGACATACCTTTTGATCTTGTAGATAAATCTACTGTATCTGATCACTGTAGAATGCTAGCCTGGGAACTTGCTTTCAGACTCTAGAGACTTGTCACCCACATCTACTTCAAGTTTTCATGATCTCTTCATATGTACACAAATTCCTCTTCTACAATCCGTGTATGTACGTTCTTTCCTCCACTACAACCCACATACGTACGCACCTTCCTCCATCGCAGCCCGCGTACACCTCATAAATTAGGGTTTTTCCGAAACTCCGATATTTTCGCCGTCAACCCTCCTTTGCTACTTCAGACTTGCGTAACTTTAGATGTATCAATGAGTACTTGCGATAAGATTTCACAAAATAATAGATATTCAATGTGCTCAATAGGTGCTAATAAGAAACCCTTGCTCTCTTATTTATACTCTCCAAGTAGCTTCCTCTAGGGGTTATCTTCTAACTATTTTACCCAAATTCCTTCTTTTAGGGATAACCCACTTCTAACTACTTTGTCCACTTACAACCACTTTATCCACAATTGGTAATCTCACCACTTCTAGTTGCAACTAATTTATTTTTAATTATTTTCTAATTTTTGGAACAACTTAACTCATAATTAACTTCTAGTTACAACCACTTTGACTAGTAAACTTATTCTAGGAGCTTCTAGAATAAATTGACTTATTTGAATTTCTAGGGGCTTCTAGATAAATCATGAGGGTTCTCCAAATTCACTAATCCATATCTCCTCAACCGCGAGAAACTACGTGAAATACCACATATCACTGGAAACAAAACAACAAGTACCATCCATCTAGAATAGTCTAACCTGCAAATTCACTGATATCCATTACATTATTCCTCAAACTAACTTAGGTTCTTTAACCACACTGCTGGGGCTACCAAAATTTTATATCATACTTACTTCAAGGGTTGACATCAATGACAACAAACACAATTAATCAAAATAGTCTTGCACATTCTATCCTCTATTTTGACTTAGATACCGCCAATCCATTATTTCTTGTTGCATATACCCTAAAGGATAAAATTTCCTCTTTAATGCAACTACAAACCCATACCAATAATATCATTTTACCTTTCTTAAGAAGATATCCTCAATTCTTACCCTCCCACTAGATTAATGTTGTGCCTCCCCGTCCGAGAGTAGCTAGCTAGAATTTTTCTTATTGGTCCAAAATGATCTAAACCCTACAATATACTTCAATTTGCTTGATCCAATGATCCATTTTCTCTCCATTATACATTGGAAAATCAAATTTCACGTCTAATTTCAATGTAGGAAAATTAGAATCAACTTTCTTTGGTTGTATTTTTTTGTGGAATTGAAGAGGAAATTGAACTTGAAGGAGAGGATGGAGTTGGAGGAGTTTTAGGAGGGCCACCACCACATCCTTCTCCTTTTCGTTGACTTAGGCCTTCTTCATTCTTATTTCGTTCCTTATATAATTATTCTACCATGGTTTCATCTCCAAAAAGTCTTGCCGAAACATTGCTTCAAATTCGAGGGGTTTTTCTCCCTTTGGAGATTGCATTACTAGCATTTGGAATGTACGTCACAAACCAATCTCAGGATTGTATTCTTCAAGTGAACCTTCTCCCCACTTGAGATTAGACCTGGTTAGCATTCAAAACCAACACTTGTGCAAGTCCAAATCACCATATCCCTGATCATGATTCCAAACTTGATCTAAAATTAGTGCTAAAGGCTTCATTTAAAAAACCCCCCACTAATTCATATTCTTATAACCAACTTCTCAATTTCCCACAATTGTGTTTAAAATTGGATTAATTCATTAAAATCAACATTTAATGGTTGTAATTTAAAACCATAACTAAAATAACATAGGAAATACTTATTAAATTGATAATGGAGTTCACCTGTATGGGCTACATCTCCGAGTTTGCATCAATTGATGAACTGGTCCATTCATAAATATGCAAAGTGCAGTTTTAAATTTCTTTTCATTAGAAAATGACCTTCAATATATTCTCCCTATAAAGGGGCCTCTCCCTCGAAAATGACTTCGATGGGACTCTCTCTAACCTTCTTACCAGGTCATCTTGGATTTGTCTCAACTTTGATCTCACTCTGCCCTTACCATCATTGACATGATCCACGCCTTGAGAGCCTATGATGGAACTCAAAACAAAGAGGTCGATGTTGGAGCAGAAACAATTGTCAAAGATCTTGATAATGATGATTCTAACAGATGGGTTCTCATCTAACACCAACAAAAGTTGAGGGTTCTCATCCAACATCAACATACTTTGAGGGGAATCAAAGGAATTTATATGTGAGGTATCCTCATGACTCATCGAAATCCACCTTCCAATTTTTCCAATCCTCTCTAATGGTCTTGCCTTTGTAAACCATTTTTAATGAAGGAGGAATCCATCACCTATGGTGCAAGACAATCATATGGATATGTGTTCCTCCTTGATCTCCTCTTCCATGACCTACACAATGATAGCATGTATAACTTCCATGGAATTATCCCACCAAATATTCCCACAAATTTTTCTGGAAGAAGAAGCTTCATCCTACCTCAATTTCACGAGGGAAATGGAAGTGCATCAACATGTCTTGCATTGCTTGGTTGGCACCACATTGCTTGGGATTTTCAGTTTGTATCAGTTTTGGGGATCCTATAGGATCACCCCTTAGTGGCCAATGAGTTGCAACAAGACGTATTGAATCCCTCAACTATTTTTTAATTATCAACCTAGGGATCATGTAAACTAATGAGGTGTTGTGCACTATGTATGAAAATTTCAAAGGTCAAATTTTAACTACTAATTATAATGTAAAGTTGTGATAAAGCAAATGCTCAACTTTGATATCTCATTCTAATATATCCTTCATACACTTGGGTCCATGACTTTCAATCCTATCTCCTATCTCTTATGACAAAGTGTAGAAAACAGATGAAGGTTTGTGGTCACTAACTCTTGGATAAAAAATCAATTAAATGAGAAGGTCTCCTTGTACCATTCGAAATATATCACCTCTAGTATCTTTGGCCTTGCAATAATCTCTATATTTTTCAATGAATGTATGCTTCCTTTGATCCCAAGTTCTGACACTATTTCCTTCTAAGCTCATGAACCATCTCAAAGATAATTCCTTTATTGTATATAGAAAGAGCCTGAGTTTTTGAGCATATGATGTGTAGTTATAGGTTCTATAGAGAACCTCCATTTCAAAAAGAAATGTATTAGGATATTCTATAGTTAGTCCATGGAAATGAGGAAGATGAAGGAAGGATTTATATTCTTCATCCTCGTTTCCTCATCAGTTTCCTGAATTGGAAATTGAAATACTTTAGATTGATCCTCCCTTTCTTCTACCATGGTGTTCAAATATGGATATTCCTCTCTGTCTTCAATTCCTAGCTTAGAAAAAGCATTGATGAAAATCACTGCAATAGTGTGCTCTCCTTTCCTCAGGAAGCTCAACAAATTATTGAACAATTTTTGTTGTATATTAGTTGGGTTTTCTTCAGTGGGCTACTTAATTTTTTTTTTTTTTTTTCTTGATGTTGTACTTGTCCACTTGTACCTACTTTAGCTACACCAGACACATGTTTTTGGTAAAAATATTCCATACTTATCTTTAGGTTGATACATACCATCAAAATGTGTATGTTGTTTTTTCAAAAAAATTAGATTGTTCATGTAACATACCCATCCCCAATATGGGTCACATCACTGCTAAAACGACCCAATAATTTTTTTTGATACCAAATATAAATGAGGAAATAACACACAACATGACAACCAGACTGATGCAGTTGTCCATACTAAATAAAAACGTAAATTCAATTGCTTAACTATGCATATAAAAAACCAAATAACATACAACAACATCCAACCATAAGATAGAGATTCACATGCATCATTATGTTCACAACAAGCAACAATAACCAAAATATCTCATAGTAAAATGCACAATAACTATATCAACATTTAACATGAATAAACACAACAAATAGGAACACTTATCTTAGAAAGTATGCAACCCACTGCAGAGGATAGATGTTCCTCCTAACCATATACTTTTTGTTTCATTTCATAGCAATAAGTCACCCCTGAGTTGGGGCTATGATGTCAGTGTTTCATGGAAACCTGCATAGGAGACCTAGCTAAAGCATACACAAAAAAATATTATCAAGAAAAGGAAGAGAGATACAATATGAAGAATGAGAATCAATGTATATTATGATATGTTCAATGAGTGAGTGATATTCCCTCATATAGGCAATGACATCCTATAATTAAGAAAAGTGAAGAAGCAATGAGCTGTAGTGAGATTTTCTTAGGAATGCATGCATAATAGTGATGGTCTAAAATTAGAAAGTCTAAAATAGAACTAGTCAGTTAACTCCCACTGAACTAGTATGCCAAAAATGGAAATTTCTCCAACACCCCCCCTGAACACCACCATGGAGTAAAAAATGAGTCTCGACTACTAGGCCATATTAGGTACTCATGTACAATGCAACTAATGAACACTGAATAAAAATGAGGAAAGAGGGAAAACCGTGTGGGAACAAAACCCCCCCTCAAAAGACAATGAATCAAAAGAAGAAAAGGAAATTGCTAGGCAATTGTGTTCCTCACTGCAAGACAATTCCACAAAGTCTTAAAAATTTTTCCCAGTGAAGGCCTTGGTGAATATGTCGACAGTCTGTTTAGAGGAAGGACAAAACTGTAAATCAATGATCCTGTCATGTACTGAATCTCTGATAAAATGCATGTGGACCTCAATGTGTTTGGTTTGCTGTCGTTGTACTGGATCTCTGCAAAATATCAGTGTACTCTGATTGTCACACCATATGATAGTTGGACAATGAAACTAGATACCAAGCTCGGTAAGGAAGTGCTGAAGCCAAAGTGTCTGAATGACACCGTTGACTACTCCTCTATACTCGACCTCTACGAAAGATAAAGAAATGATTGATTGCTTCTTACTTGAACAACATATTGGGCCTGACCCCAAATTGAGAGTGTAACTAGATGTGGACTTGCGATATGTGCTATCACTAGCCCAATCAAAATCTGTGAATCCTATGAGATCTAATGCACAACCAACTGCATAGTGAATCCCATAACTCATGGTGCCCTAAACATATATGAAGATGCACTTGGAATCCTTCCAGTGCAGATCATGGGGTTCCTGCATGTATCTGGAAACTGCTCCTACCACATATGAGATATCTGGATGGGTGTGGGTGAGATACAAAATACTCCCCACCAATTTTCGATATAAAGTGTTGTCTACTAATGTTGTATGCCCGCCATCCTTAAGTCTGATCCCATATAAGAAGGGTGTAGGTGTAGACTTACAATCTGTCATGTGGAATCTATCCAAAAGATCCCTAACATACTTAGCATGAGAAAGTTTGATGTCGGAAGCATCCTGACTAATGTCAAGACCAAGAAAGAAGTGTAGTGGACCCATGTCCGTCATAGATAACCTGCCATGCAAAATATATTTGACCAAAGCAATGGTTGAAGCAGAGCTACCCGTGATCAGAAGATCATCAACATAGAGTACTAAAATCATCATAGAGTTAGTAGTCCTCAACATGTAAACATTGGAATCAGATTTACATTTAACAAAATCATCTGAAAGAAAGTAAGAAGAATCCATCTTTGCATACCATGCTCTAGGTGCCTACTTGAGATCATAGAGAGACTTATTCAGTCTGCATACTAAATATGAGTTCTAAATGAATCCCTGTGGCTTCTCCATGTAGATCTCCTCTGAAAGATCACCATGAAGAAAAACATTCTTCACATCCATCTGGTGAGCTTCCCATCCTTTGGCTGTTGTAATGGATAGAGCCAAGAAAATGAAGTCCATCTTTTCTACAAGAGAAAAGGTCTCATCATAATCTATCCCATGAATCTGTTGAAATCCTTTTTCAACTAATCTAACCTTGTACCTGCTCACCTGATCATTTGCTTCTCTCTTGGTCCTATATACCCATTTGCATCTGACAAGTTTCCTCCCTGGTGGAAGTGGAACTAGATCCCAATTCCGATTCTCTAGGAGAGAGTCATGCTCCTCATGCATGGATGCTTCACATAGTGTATTTCCAACAAACTCAATGTAGGTATGTGGATCAAAAGATTGAACCATATAGCAATGCATGGGAATCGCTGGTTCAGAAGCTGAAAGTACATGAGAAGGATCCACATGTTGAGATCGAGTCCTCCTCGAATCCAATGGATCCCCTGCAAGGTTTCTTGCTGTCTGAAGTGTGGACTGTGCCCACTTGGGAATTTGCTGAAGCTCCGAAACTGGCTCCTCATTTGGATGTACTACCTTCTCATCTGCATGTACATAATCCTCTGAATCCGTGTCTAAATATGTAGCATCTGAGTGTGTGGAATCATCATCTCTGATGTCTGGAACTGATGGAAACACAAGAGTCTCTGTATGTTGAACTAGAGGTGCGCGCAAGGGACTCTCCTCAAACTAAACACTGTGCTCAATGATGAGCTGGTATGTAGAGGGATGAATCAATATGTACCCCTTCACATCATCTGGATATCCCACAAAGATGCAAGGTGTGCTATGTGGATCTAAGTCTTTCCTCTTTTCAGAAGGAATATGGGCCCATGATCTAGATCCAAAGATGCAGAGTGTGTGACATCTGGTTTGTCACCTGTCCAAGCCTCAAAAGGTGTCCTATCCTCAACAGATCTATGAAGTGCTCTGTTTTGTATGTAAGCAACATAGTTAAGTGTCTCAGCTCAAATCTTGGAAGGAAGTGATCTTTCATGCAACATGCAACTGGTCATATCCTTGAGAGACTTGTTCTTCCTTTCAACAACTCCATTATGCCGTGGAGTGTATGGAACTTTGTGATGCAACTGGATACCAACTTCACAGCAAATATTTTGAACATATTTGTTGATATACTCCCCCCCATTGTCTGTACAGAGGATATTTATTTTCTTCCCAGTTTGTGTCTCTACTAGATCTTTGAAGTCTTTGATATGCTCAAAAACTTCAGAATTTTGTTTGAGAAAATAAACCCAAGTATAGCGTGAGTAATCATCAATAAATGTAAGAACATATCTTGCTTTGCTGATGGATGGATGTGGAAATGGACCCATGAGATCACTGTGAACAAGCTCCAAGGAAGAGGAGGCTCTCCTTGACTTACCCTTTTCAAACTTCTCTTCAGGATGCTTGCCAAGAATGCATCCTTCGCAAACCCCTTCATAAAAGTGAATGTATCGAAAACCTTTGACAATTCCTTGCTTGGAAATTCGCTGCATGTACCTAAAGTTTAAATGACCAAATCTCTCATGCCATACTCTACTACTATCAGTATCATGTGTAAGTAACAAAGAGGAGTCATACTTAGTAAACTTAGTGAACTTATACAACCGTGATTTGTGATCTACCTCACCAACTGCAATAATGGAACTGTCATGCATGTCAAGTACAATAACTGAATATGATGTAAATTCAACCCTTTTACCTGTTTGAGTGATCTGATAAACTGAGAGCAGATTTATAGAAAACTTTGGAACATGTAAACATTCTCAAAACTTCCATTAGTGAGTTCCACACTTCTCTCTCCTGCAACTATTATTGGAGTATCAACCCCCATGAGAATAGGAGGTCCAGAGAATGAACTCAAAGAAGTAAAAACTTCCTCTTTAGCTGCCATATGATGTGATGTGCTAGAATCTATAATCCATGAATCAGATGAGGAATTAATTGCAACCAGAGCATGATGATTACCTTTCTTAGGCGCATGGTATTCTTCCTTCTTCTTCTTGGATCCTTCAGGAATGATGTATCCAAGGTTATTCTTCTAAAGTACCTGTGTCATAATATCGATCTGATTCTTCATGATTCAGTTTATTGCAATATGTGAATTTCTTTCCCTTATTCTTCTTCCCTTTGGAATTTGAAGAATCTTTGGAACCTAAAGAATCCTTGAAGGGTTTGGAATATCCCTCCTTCTTTGATTCTGGATGTAATAGCTCCTTTCATTTCTGCTTCGATTTCTGATTGGATGACCCTTTTCCATCATGCATGGTGAGTGCACGTGCTTTGGGATATTTCATGAAGCCCTTATGTATGAGTTTTTTCTTCTTTTCTGTGAGATACTCAATGAACTGAGCCATCGTAGGCATTTTCCAATATTCTCCCAAAAGACATCCACCAGAATGGAAATTGGAGACATATACAACATATTTTGGTCCTAGATTGTCCAATATTGTTAGAATAAGTTGTTTCTCTTGTGTAGACTTTTCAATACGACATTCACCCAAGCTCAATATCAAAGATTTAAATTTAGTAAAGAAATATTGTATATTATCAAAACTTTTAGGGTCTAAGGTATTCAACTCTACCTCAAGCATATGACCTCACATCTCATCCTGCTTTCCAAAGAGTCCTTCCAAGGTGGTCCAGATCTCGTTTGGAGTCTTGCATGTAGAAACATGAAACCATAAATAAGTGGAGATTAACTCAAGAATTAGTCTTGTGGCTTCATCCTTACGGTTAACCCATCTGGTCTTCTCAAGCACTGAGGTAGGTTCTATTTCTATTGCCATCGTCAAATTATACAATAATTTTATTTTGAGTTGGAATGAAGCCTTCGACTTCCATTCAAAATAGTTGTATGATGTGAGTATTATCACCAGAATTGATTGAATAAGTTGCATCGTCTCCATCCCTACTATTGATTCTGAAAAGATCCTGAAAACCCAGATCGTGGATTCTGAGATATGATAGATGGTTCCATGACATCTATAGATATGATAAAACAACTATATCTCCTAAATTACGATGTGGGGTTTGGATATTTTTGGTGATCATGAGAATCCCTATGTTATACGTCTTTGGTAAAAATTTCAGCACGACCTAGATCATGGATTTTGAGATATGGTTGTTTTATGGCAGAGAACCAATTTTCTAGAGGGAAGACTGAATCGTTGCACCCTAGAGAAGGATACAGTGCGACTATGTCGCACCCTAGAAATGGATAGGGTGCGTCGATTGAAGGAAAACTAAACGTCTCACCCTGGTGAAGAATAGAATGCGACGATGTCACACCTTGGATATGTAGAAGCTGCGTCGATTCCTGATTTTTTTTTTTTCATAAGTTTGAGTGCGACCGTCGCACCCTAGAAATGGATATCCTGCGTCGATTGACCATTGCACCCTAGCAATGGATAGACTGCTTCGATTCCAATTGTCTCTTTTGATAAGGATAGGCTGTGACTCTGGAGGAAACTAGGGTTAGTCAATAATTAAATCCTCTTTCTCTCTTCTCTAGCTTGTCTGGGTTGCTCCAAGCAGCTTGGCTTTAATACCATGTCAATGTTTCATGGAAACCTGCACAGGAGACCTAGCTAAAGCATACACAAAAAAATATTATCAATAAAATGAAGAGAGATATAATACGATGAATGAGAATCAATGCATATTATGATCTATTCAATGAGTGAGTGATATTCCCTCATATAGGCAATGAAATCCTATAATTAAGAAAAATGAAGAAGCAGTGAGCTGCAATGATCTTTTCTTAGGAATGCATGCATAATAGTGATGGTCTAAAATTATAAAGTCTAAAATAGAACTATTCAGTTAACTCCCACTGAAGTAGTGTGCCGAAAATAGAAATTTCTCCAACATATGAATCCATAAGAAACAATGGTCCCTAAGGATGGATAATTTTCCACTCTCAACAATCAATTCTCATAGCTAATTCCAGTCCACCAACTCTCTTCCCCACAACTTGCACAACCCAAGGGATTGAATCCCCCTTCACTTATCACAGTCCCTCAGGCCTTTCCACTCCCCTCCAGGGCTTCTAGCATAGGTTGGATAGGAAAATATCTCAGATGGGACCTCAAGAATTCTATAGCTGCAACATGAATTCACCCAACAACAAAATTCATGCTTCCCTTGATGAATTTAGAATAGAACATTACTCACAGGCCCACAACCTCTTTCTCCATGAAAAATATAGCTCTAAAAAACTACCAAAAATTACCACAACAATTGCCTTCAAGCTTCAACACTCAAAAATCCTTTGTTGTCCATAAAAATCCATGCAAAAAAAACTCTCCATGCAAAATCGTGAATCTATAATTCTAGATTCCTACCCATACAAATTTCCCCTCTTTCTCTTTCTTGCTTGACTTACACTCTTCCCCAAGATGATTGTACTCAACCCCCATGCTCTCAATAATTATGGGATGTGACTTCTCACACCCACCCTCTTAATGAATTCAATGATTGGGATCTAGAACACTCAACCAAAAAATATAAGGTTCAAAGTAAAGATCATTTAGAAAGAAATGGGGTTGGATTTAATAGACATGGATAAACTATCGCCCTTGGACCCCTTCCCTCTCTTTTTGAAACTTATCCCCCAAATATCCATCCATGTCCATATGCATCCAATGACACATTTTATTCATTATATTATATTTACATCATTTACATATTACACTTCTTGACCCTCGGCCATACATTGGATTTCCAATATACATCGCTAGTTTTCAGTTTGAAAATGGGGATGTTTGATCCAGGTGGATATCGGTGGCCACCCACCTTTTGCAGTTGGCTCAAAACAAATTTCTGGCAATTATGGTAATTTACTATTTTTAGCAGTTTTTCGGGTCCTGAACTTCTGGAGCCATTTTGAGGCTCTAAACAACGTTTTTTTGGGTATATAGCAATCGGAAAATTTCATCATGAACATTTTGTCAATAGATGTAGTCTTCGGATAGATCTTTCCAACGAGATATCGTACACCTAAAGCGAAGATCGTATGCAAAAGTTACGACCCCGAGAAGTTGATGTACTGACTTACCCAAACGGGGCCCACATGAATTTTGGCGCTTCATCTCCTAGGGTTAGGTTTTTGGATGTCTAGGGTTTTTGACACTCCTGTTTATTGTAAAAATGCCTTCAAATCCTCATTGTAATCATACTCTTGTGAATGAACACATTCGTCACATCTCTTCTCAGAGATAATCCTCCACCATTCTAGCAAGCTTGTTTTCTGCTGCATTTTACAGTTTCAACTTATTTCCTTATTGAATAGAAAACCAATTTTACTATATCTCTGTTATTCTGTGTTAAGCATCTGTTAATAAGCTGTAGTCACTTTGTTCTACTCACAAAATCCAGATCAGTGGTATCATAGCAGTCTTCTCCTTGTTGTCTTAATGCATGTCCCAAACGAGGTCAGAGTACAAATAATTGGGTCTGGAGCTTGTTTCTCTTGAGGACCAAATCTCTCGCACGCCCAAGCAACCTCTCATGGAAGGATAAAAGAAAGATGATGGGACAAGCTATCCTTTCAAAATGTTTCTTGAGGAAACCCTCACGCAAAAAAGGAACGAGATGATGGATAGTTTCACGCAAATCCTTTGGCGACTACCAACAGGCGACACATCTTCTTCGAGCGGAGGCGCCACCCCCTTCAAGGTACAAATAAACTTCAATATTCCTATATTTGAAGGTTATATAGACACAAATGGTGTAGACAAGTGGTTGAATCTACTAGAAGGGTATTTTTCTGTCCATAACTTTTCGAATAGAGAAAAGATTACTTTTACGTTCCTCAAATCCGTTCCCCATGTCAAAGATTGGTGGGAAAATTTCTGTGAGCAAAAGGAAACAGAGGAACGCTCGTTATTTATAGTCATGACCACCTGGGAATCCTTCAGGGATGCTATTAAGGAACAATACTACCTTGTTGGAAGTGTTTGACAACACAAGTATTCCAATAGAGGACGAACACCTTCAATAACCACTCACATAACTAGATCAAAGACCAACACACAT
Organism: Picea engelmannii; assembly: GCA_009831015.1. Classification (NCBI taxonomy): domain Eukaryota; kingdom Viridiplantae; phylum Streptophyta; class Pinopsida; order Pinales; family Pinaceae; genus Picea; species Picea engelmannii. The sequence continues at coordinate 26,405 of ML841419.1, read as the reverse complement.
ATGTTTTCATGTGGTAAAGCCCCTACGGGGAAACATCCACATCCCTAGCCAACGCAACCACTTGGACTAGTTTATTAATGCAAAAGAAAAATATTACAGATAGATTTTACAATAGAGTTTCTCATAATCGATCATCCGTAAATGACCCTCCATGCTCTTTAAATTAGGCACAACCGCTGAATTAAAGAGCATGGAGGGTCATTTAAGGCACAACCGCTGAATTAGGCTCGCAGGCCAAGAGATTTTCATCAAATTTAACATCTCTTCTAAGAATAATTTCACTACAATGTGGTTGAAGAAGTCTATAACCTTTGACATCTTTAGAATAACAAACAAATATACACTTCTCACTTTTAGGCTGCAATTCATTCCTTTTCTCATCAGGAATGTGAGCCCATGCTATACTGCCAAAAACACAGAAGTGACTTACATCTAGTTTAATTTTAGTCCAAGCTTATTCCGGTGTTATATTTTTAAGAGCCTTTGTGGGAGTGTGATTGACGATGTAATTTTCATAGTTGATTGCTTCCACCCAATACTTTAGACTTAATCCCTTGGATTGGATGATACAATTAGCCATTTCTTTTAATGTGCAATTCTTTCTCTCAGGAACACCACTTTGTTGTGGTGTATATGGAATAATGTGTTGCATTTGGATTCCCTGTGTAGTGCAGTAACTTGTAAAATTATTGTTGACATATTCACCTCCATTATCTGTTCTTAACTTTTGAATTTCATGTCCAAATTTCTTTTCTACAAGGGCCTTGTAGGCCAAAAACTTGTCAAAATTTTTTCTCTTAAGTTTTAAGAAATAAACCCAAGTACGTTTGGAAATATCATCAGTAAAATTTAATAAATACTTGCACCCAGAGAAAGAAGGAGAAGAAAATGGACCACACAAATCACTGTGAACAAGCTGCAAAGAGCCCGATGCATGCCAAGAGGCACGTTTTTCAAAATTTTCCCGATGATGTTTGTCGAGAACACAACCGACACAAACACCATCTCTGCATGAAACACGAGGAATACCAGTCACCATCTGTTGATTACATAGTTTCTACAATGAGCGATAGTTTAGATGACCAAACCGCTCATGCCAAAATTTTCTCAAGTCATCGCTATGAGCAACAAAAACTGATGAAAAAGTTGATGACCCAAAGTTGTCAAACCTTTACAACCTGGTAATATCATCTGCGATTCCAGTTGCAATAACATGCTTAGGATATTTTAGATCCTTGATTACAACTTGGTGAGGTGAAAACTCAACAGTTTTACATTCACCTGAATGAGTGATTTGATATACTGATAGAAGGTTACAAGAAAGACTTGGAACACATAATACATAATTGAAATGATCATTATCTACTTGAACTGTTCCCGATCCTACAACACTAAGAGATCTATCATCACCAACAAATATTTTCTTGGTGTTACATTCATTTAGAGCAGAAAATATGGCTTTATCCTTAGCCATATGATAAGATGATCCTAAATCAATAAACCCACTCATTAGAAGAAGAAGTAGAATTTGTGTTGAAGGAGAAACCAGAAGCGGAAAGTGCGTGCCCGTGAGAAGAAGAAGAAGAAGAAGAAGAAGGAGAATCACTACTGATGTTGTGCTTCTTCATCGCTGCTTCTAAAGCTGCCATCTTCTTGAAACATTTGGACTCATCATAACCATCTTTATCACAAAAATTGCAATGTCTGTCAATCTTCTTATTTTTATATTTTGCTCCTTTGTCACCATTAGGAGTTGAAGTTGTCTGAGTGGGTTTGGGACCCTTATATTGCTTATTGTTGTAGCGAGGATGTTGCTTCTTGGGATACTTGGGTTTATCTTTCTGCTGAGAAACTAAGGCTTTGTTAGAGGTACCTACAGTCCTGATCACTCCAAGTTGTATAAGCTTATCTTCCTCTCTAATCAAAGAAGCACAAAAGGACTCAAGAGTGTGTTTTTCATAAGCTTTCCCTAGAGGCTATTTCATGGCATAAAAGGTAGATACAAACACAGAATATGCACTACTTAGCTTAGAAAGAATAAGATAGATGCAACACTCTTCCTCCATTTTTATCTTACATTTTTCACATAAAATTCTGAGTGTTTTGAACTTAGATAGATAGTCTCCAAGGCAAGAAAAATCACTTGGACTCAAGGTTAGTATTTGATTTTCTAACTGTTGTGCTCGAATAATATTGAGTTTACCAAACACAGATTCAATCTTGTCCCAAGCTTCTTCGAGGTCATCAATTTCTTGAAGGTGATACCTTAAATCAAGAGAGATGGACATTCCAATTAGTCCACGTGCTTCGTCATTCCTATTATCCCATTTGGATTTCTTATCATCATCAGTGGGTGCTTTTTCTTTTCCCAAGGTAATCCGGTACAGGCATTTACTTCTTAATAAATCTTCCATATGAGATTTCCATTGGAAGTAGTTGTTGCTAGTAAGCAAGACATTACTTGTAGAAGCCATATTAAATATGCAGATAATGTGGATTTAAAAACTGAAATTGATGATCTGGATGTAAAGATCTTGAAAAGTTATGCGGTTTTAAAAAAAACGGCACTGAAAACAGACTTTCGATGTGAGAGTTATGCCCTTTTAAAAAAAAGGCATAAACGGTAACCAACTTACCACGTGATAGTGGAAGTTGCTTTATGAAGTGACCCACTTTTATAAAGAGAAGTGGGGATCACTTTTACAATGAAGTTACTTTATAACAGAAGAGCTGCATGCAAAATAAATAACTCTAAAATAAAATATTAAAGCTACTTATAGTGATTCACTTTTATACTTGAAGTGAAATACACTTTACAATTTTAGCATGAACATTTTAAAAAAAGTAACAAAAGAGAGACTTGAACTCAAGACCTCTTACTTAATAAGGCAAGTTTTAACCAAATGGTCTAGCAAAACATATTGTAATGTTCAGAAAGAGGATTGTTGTTTTTGTTGTTGTTGAAGACAACCTTGGAGAGCATGCTAAAAAAAAACTCTTTTCACACAAGAAAAACAATTTTGCTTTTTCAATGACAACAAGGGTTAGATCTCGGTTAGCTTACCCAGAAGATGCACATTTTCCTATTTGTTTCTGATTTTATGAGATCGCACAGGGTGCGGGGAAAAGAGCATACACAGATCTAAAAGAGTAGAAACCCGGAAATAAAAAAATACAATCCGAAATAAAACCAAAATAAAACTTTGCAGAAATTTAAAAAATGCGTATTCAGGCTTTATACCTCCGGATCTTAATGTAATGGCCGTATCTTGGGAAAATGGAAACCTTTTCGAGTGAAAAGAAAAGTGTTCCTGAATGAAACATAATGGAGCAGTCCTCTCAGCCCATAAATGTACGAAAATGACAGAAAATGGAGATGAGGCAACTCAGCTTCACGATCTCGATCTACAACAGGAGTAGATCTTCAAACAAGCTCTGATACCATGTTTGACAACACAGGTATTCCAACAGAGGATGAACACCTTAAAAAAAAACTCACATAACTAGATCAAAGATCAACACACCGATGTTTTCACGTGGTAAAACCCCTACAAAGAAACATACATGGCCCCATCCAACGCGACCACTTGGAGCAGTTTATTAATGCAAAAGAAAAAGATTACAGAGAGATTTTACAATAGATTTTCTCATAATCGATCATCGACAAATGACCCTCCATGCTCTTTAAATATATATCATGGACCAATCGGGTGTTAAGCCACAGATCAATGGCCGTTAAGATCAAGGAAAGTATGAACCGTCAGATCACTCTATGTCGGGAACATATCGTGACCGTCGGATTTCCTAACTACAAATGCATACTAATGCATACTAAAGAAACACACTAGAAAACACACTTTTACCTAACAACACAATAGACCAAGTATATCTTAACTAACTCATAAGTGTCTAAATATCCTAACAGGAAGTTATGATGACTTTTATACCAAATGGACCACACTGCGGCAAGAAAGAGAGCAAGCAGTGCCAGAGTTCACAAATATCTTCCATACCTTGCGCACCATGCTGGGTATCAAAGATTCAGAGTGACATCTGGTGCTCAAGTATCATGGCTCTTTGCATATATACATCCCGACCGAAATGGAATTTTTGGACATCTCGTCCTTGGACGCGGCCTACCGATATGCCGTCAAAATTGAGCAGAAGATCAAACAAAAGATGTGGCAATTTGGGCCCAAGAACCCCTCATAGCAAAATACAGGAAAGGGCGGCCCCAACGCAAAAAACAAAGGAAATATCAAAGATGGATAGTATTAGGAAAACTAGTCCAAACCACAAGCAAAGGACACTAGAAAGACAAAGAAAGATACCAGGAAGTGGTGTGACTTCCATAAGATCCCTTGGCATAACACTGATGATTGTCGCTCAAAGTAGTCGTTGGTGGCCGAAGTGAAAGCCTCTAAATCAGATGCGGGTTCTAATTCTGAGTCAGAACTAGAAAGGGGAAGACAAATCATTAACGTGGAACCTAGTGCCACCATTTCTACCACCAAGCTCCAGCCTGATGAACTAGATGAACCAGAAGAAGGAGAGCGCCTCTTCCATTCATAGATGTGGGTAAAAGGCACCCCACTGAACTTTATCGTTGGTAGAGGTAGCCAGAAGAACCTCATCTCAGCATAGGTTGTCAAGTAGTTGGCCTTGCCGACAACGCCACACTCACAACCCTACAACATTGGATGGCTCTGCCAAGGAAGAAATCTTCGCATCAGCCAACAGTGTCGATTGTCGTACGACATCAAGCCCTTCAAAGACGAGGTATTGTGTGATGTTTATCCTCTCGAAGTTTGTGATGTTATTTTGGGCCAACCTTATTTATGGAAACATCATGTTGTATATGAGTCTACTCCTCATAGTGTTATTATTACTTTGAACATGAAATTGTACAGGATACTTGAGGTAGTCCCACCTAGTGCTATTTCCTTGATCTCTGCTAAGCAATGTAGGAAGGTCATCTCTCAGACGGGGACGTTTGTCTTCTTCATGATTCACTCTCAGAATGAGAGAAAGATCATAGCCACATCTAGGGTCTCTACGGCCGATCTCTTCACACAACAGAAGCAAGTAGATAAGGTCATCAAAGAATACTCGGGTATCTTCTCCTCACCTACCGGGGTACCTCTACACTGTCAGGTCAAGTACCCCATTGATATGACCCTCGACGCACCGTTGTCCAATGGGCCAGTCTATTGTCACTCTATTTTAGAGAATGAAGAGATCAAGTAACAGATACAAGAACTGCTCCATAAGGGGCACATCCATCCCAACTCATCACCTTGCGAGAGCCCAATCGTGATGGTACAAAAGAAAAATGAAACCTGGTGACTCTGCATTGATTACCGGGCCCTGAATAAAATCACATTTAGAAACCAGTAACCAATTCCCCAAATAAACAACCCCCTTGATCAACTCACGGGGGCCAAATAATTCAGTAAGATTGATCTAAAGTCTGGATACCACCAGGTCTCGATAGAACAAAAAAATGTATGGAAGACCACCTTCAAGTCAAAGGAAGGCCTTTTTGAATGGTTGGTCATGCCCTTTGGTTTGACAAATTATCCAACCACTTTCATGAGGATGATGGATGATATCCTATGACCATTCACCAATACTTCTGTAGTGGTTTATCTGGATGAAATTCTCATTTACAACAAGTCTTGGGTAGAACACTTGCTGCATATTCAACAGGTTCTGCACACCCTGCGGGAGCATAAGCTATTTTCCAACTTGAAAAAATGATCCTTCAATATGGACAAGGTCCATTACCTGGGCTACATCATTGATCAACATGGTGTACACGTGGATCCAACCAAGATCCAAGTCATCCGTGACTGGCCAACCCCAACCACACTCACTACGCTTCAGAGCTTCTTGGGCCTTGCCAATTTCTACCGCAGGTTCATGTTGGGATTCTCCCATATTGCATGGGCCCTCAGCCAAATAACTAGGGGTGGTGGTAAGGACAAATTTGTGTGAGGACGGTCCCAACAACAAGCGTTTAATGATTTGAAGTAGTGCTTGTGCTTGGCCCCAGTACTTTCACTACCAGACCTGCAACAGTCCTTTGAGATCGAGACAGATGCTTCAGACTATGCTGTGGGCACCGTTCTCACTCAGCACGACGACCCCGTGGCCTATCATAGTGAAACACTATCAGATATTGTCTGTAAGTACCCTTCTTACAACAAATAAATGTACTCCATTATGAAAGCCTGTCACCAGTGGAAACTTTATATTCTTGGGAAGGAGACAATCATCCACATTGATCATAAGCCACTACAGTTCATGCAGAAACAAGGCAAATTACAAAATTACTGCCATCAAAATTGGTCCACACACTTACAACAACTCCACCTCAACATCAAGTATAAGACAGGAAGCACCAACCGCGTCGCTGATTTCCTCAGTAGACCTCCAGTTGCAACACTCACTACGGTGCTAGAGTCTTGTATCCATGAGACCTCTGGATGGACCCAACTATATGAGACAGGCCCAAACTTCACCACCACCTACCAAATGTTGAGTGCAAACGCAATTGTCAATAATTTCCATCTTTGGGATGGGTTGTTGTGTCATCTGGGCCATATCTGTGTTCCATCAAGCGAGCGAGTGAAGCTGATCTGGGAATCCCACTACAGTCGGGTGGCAGGACACTTTGGCGTCGAAAAGGCAATGGTGATGCTACAAAAACATTTCTACTAGCCGAAACTTTGACAGGAGTTCAACAAGTATATCAGGTCCTGCACTGCTTGCACTATTGCCAAACTTTCCATTAAGAAATAGGGCCTGTACACCCCTCTTCCTACTCTTAACAAGCCATGGGAATCCATCTCAATGGACTACATGTCGGGCCTCCCATCCACCAAACGGGGAAATGACTGTGTTTTTGTGGTTGTTGATCTCTTTTCTAAGATGGCGATTTTGGTTGCGTGCAAGAAGAGAATTATAGAAGAAGCCACTGCCAAGCTCTTCTTTGAATGAGTCTGGGTACATTTTGGAATACCACAAACCATTTTCTCAGATTGAGACAATCGATTTCTCAGCACATTTCGGTTGAGCCTCTGGTCACTACTGGACACCAAGCTCACCAAATCCACGGCCTTCCACCCCCAGACATATGGCCAAAATGAGGTCGTAAATCAAATGATCATGCATATCCTGCACATGTATAATTCCAAGCACCCTCACACATGGGTTGAGAGCCTTCCATATGTCCAACATAGCTACAACCAAGCCCTGTATAACTCAACCGACCACAATCCTTTTTAAGTGGGGTTGGGATTCCAACAATTGGGTCCCATAGATGTTGCACTTCCCCTTGTGGTCACCTCAACCGACTCATCTCTTGCTCCAACTGAAGCTAAAAAATCCACCCGGTTCATTGAGAGGATCTAGGACATCTTCTAATAGGTTCAGGATATCCTACAGAAGTCCAATGACAAATACAAGCAACGCCATGATCCATATCGGGTGCCACATAAGTTTCAGGTGGGCGACAAAGTTTGGTTGCACTTGCAGAAAGAACGCCTTACAAGACCCCATCAGAATCTTCTCCCACTCCATTATGGGTCGTACACCATCACCAAGGCTATGGGGGATAATTATTTTGAGCTCAACATTTCTCCTTTCCTTGGCCTGCACCCAGTGTTCAACGTGGACCTCCTTCGACCTTATTTCCCACCATTATTGGACAACTCAAACATAACAGAACAATTGACACCAAAAGAGCTCAACCCCAAATGAATACAACAAGAATCCAGTGATCATATGTGGGCACACAGATCAAGGAAACTTGACAACAAAGGATCTAGCTTTATCGAGTCATCAAAGCAGGGAAACTCTTGCACCAAGGCAAGTGGCTCACCCGGGGCCAAATTCAACAAAAAAATCCTCATATGATGGGGAACTCAACGAAATGGAGACCATTGCTTCCTAGGGATGGAGGATTGATCCAGGTGGATATTGGTGGCCACCCACCTTTTCCAGCTGGCTCAAAACAACTTTATGACAATTTTGGTAATTTACTATTTTTAGTAGTTTTTTGGGTCCTGAACTTCGGGAGCCGTTTTGAGGCCCTAAACGACATTTTTTGGGTATCTAGCGATAACAAATGATCATCATGAAATTTTCATCAACAATTGTATTCCTTGGATAGATCTTTCCAACAGGATATCATATGTCTAAAACGAATATTGTATGCAAAAGTTACGACCCCAGGAAGTTGATGCACTGACTTACCCAAACAGGGCCCACATGACTTTTGGTGCTTCATCTCCTAGGGTTAGTTTTTTGGATGTCTAGGGTTTTTGAGACTCCTGTTTATTGTAAAAAATCATTCAAAGCCTCATTGTAATCATCTTCTTGCGAATGAGCGCAACCGTCACATATCTTCTCAGAGATAATCCACCACCATTCCAACAAGCTTGTTTTCCGCTGCATTTTACAGTTTCAGCTTATTTCCTTATTGAATAGAAAACCGGTTTTACTATATCTCTGTTATTTTGTGTTAATAATCTGTAGTCATTTCGTTTTTCTCATAAAATCTGGATCAATGTTACATTTCTATCCCCCCACAAATTGCACTGTCCTCGGTGCACATAACAATACATTTTACACATTGATATATATATATATATATATATAAACATTGCATTAGAATACTTGATAAAACCACAAATTAATGACTCATGCAACAATTCCAACCAACAACTCTCTTTTACCCTCAACCTACACATTGGTTGGATAAGAAATCTCAGAGTTGTGGCTCTAGGAAATCCAACTGCCAAAATGGAGTCTTCATTCTCTTATGTACAAATGTACATTCAATTTTCTTCAAAATTTGCAAAAAATTGTGGCTATGATTCCTGCATGGCTTCTTCGTGCTCCCATGTAGCATCTTCAGGACTATAGAAGGTCCATTGAACCTTTACCAAGTTGATGGCTTTGTTCTTGAGCACTTTGACTTTCTAGTCCAAGATGTGGATTGGTTCCACCCATAAATCTCCTTCGTGTTCCACTTGGATCACATTTCAATCAATCATATGATTAGGATCATGTACATACATTTGTAATAAAGACACCTGGAACACTTTATGAATTCTCATGGATGCACTTAATTCTAGCATGTATGCAACTACCCCTTTCTTTTCTAAGATCTCAAAAGGCCCACAATATCTCACTGCCAACTTTGGGAAACTCCCCAATTTCAACGAGCTTCTCTTGGCTTTAACTTTTAAAAACACATGCTCTCCCACTTTGATTTCTCTATGTGTTATTATTTTATCGGCATAAATATTTTGTTGATCTTGTGCAACTTTCAAATTCTACATGTTATTTACCATCTGTTCTTCCATTTCCCTTAACAATTTTGGCCCAATCACAACTCTGTTTGTTGGGTTATCCCAAATTTCTAGCATGTTGCATTTTCTATCATACAATGCTTCAAACGTGATCATCTTCAATGATTCTTGATACCCATTATTGTAAGAAAACACAACTAAATGGATATAGTCCTCCCACCTAGAAGGCTTTTCCATTACATACATTCTCAACATATCTTCAATTATCCAACTAATTCTCTATGTCTTCCCATCTAACTCTAGTTGACATGTTGTACTGAAATTCAAATTGGTCCCAAATCCTTTAAACAAACCCTTCAAAAAATTGAAAGTGACTTGGGATCTTGGTGCAACACTATTTCCTTAGGCACATCATGTAGCCTAGCAATTTATCTCATATAAATTTCTTCAATATTGGCTTCCTTATGAGTTACTTTTATAGGAATGAAATGTGCAACCTTTGTAAGATTGTTTATAACATACCCTGTTACCATCACTAACAAAATGATTTGATACCAATCTGTCATGTACCTAGCCTCCTATTTGGGTACTGCACTCAAATACCAATATGTCATGTACACAACCTCCTAGCTGAGTACCACTCTGATACTAAACTGTCACACAACCACATTACCAATCTGCTCTGATACCAATATGTGACATCCCTCTGTGACATCATAGGCTTATTGTTTTGCAATTCCACTCCAAAAATATAGTGCACATATTCTACACTATATGCTAATTTGCGTAGAAGCACGTGAGGTAACACACATGATCCCAAGATGGATCACGCCACACACAATTTCCTCTTCAGACACTATGTATAACGATATGATTAACACATAGTACAACTATGCGCATAAGCATTCAATGAACACAAATATTACTGCATCTATAACCACTTTGAACACATGATTACTTTTGTTAACACAACCATTCTGGTACCACACACAGATTCAGTTCTCTTTGTGCATGCGTATATGCTTCCCCGTAAGCATAACGTTCCAACCTCATGCACACATGGATTATTTCCCTCCACACACAAAAATTCTAGCCTTGAATTGAAAAATCATGACCTTTATTACAAAGTTAACTAACAAGAAACTCAATAATTGTCATACTCTGCTTGTGCGACAACAAATACTGCATACAACATCATGTTTACATGTGCAAACAACATCATACATAATAAACGACAATTAATTATATGCAACATCATATAGGAAATAAACCCATATCAAACATAGATAATTATGCACACAATAATTTGGACAAGCACATAAAGGACACTTATCTTTTATAAAGAGTCAACAACTACACATAGATCTCAAATGTTCCTCCAAGCCATAGACTATGTTGCTCATAACTTTTAGCAACAAGTCACCCCCGAGCTATGGCTTAAACTCCACCAGGACAAAAGGATTCCTAATTCCAGGCTAAGGTGTGATAATCAACAAAATTGTTCAGTTCAAGGTGCCCAACTACTGCAATTAGCCTACAGTTTCTCATTCCCCACATGCAAGTCCCACCCTACGAAGTGCGCCCCTTCTCTGCTAAACAATCCCTCGACTTCCCTTGTAACATACCCGACCCCTTAAGGATTCTAAGGGGTGGGGTGTCCATTTTTTCTCGGTTTATCTAAATTATATTACTTTCTTCCATTCACATCTCGAACATTATTTGCTTATTCACAAAATTTTTGATGACAACACCTTTTTATTTGTGGATTCACGGACACACAGACTCTCGGCTACATATCTTTATAATTTTCCTTTTGTAAGTTCTTCCGCAAAATATTGAAACTTAGCCATTTTTTCATATTCGCGGACTTGTGGACCCGTAGACACACGGAGGTAAACTTATACGTACCTAACGTTCAGGAATCTATGGAGTCTCAATACTTAGTCGTTTTTCCTATTCATGGACTTGCAGAGTTAAAATTATTTGACCCTAACTTTCATGAGTCTGTGGAGTCTCAAAACTTAGTCGTTTTTTCTCTTCATGGACACGCGGACTCACGGAGTTAAAATTATATGAACCCAAATTTCATGAGTCCGTGGAGTCTCAACACTTAGTCGTTCTTTTTCCTCTTCATGGACTCACAAACTCATGGAGGTAACCTTCAATGACCCTAACTTTCATGAGTCTATGGAGTCTCAACACTTAGTCGTTTTTCCTCTTTGCAGACTCACGGACTCTCAAACTTGCGGAGTTAAAATTATACGACCCTAACTTTCATGAGTTTGTGGAGTCTCAACACTTAGTCGTTTTTCCTCTTCACAGACTAGTGGAGGTAACCTTAAACGACCCTAACTTTCATGAGTCTGTGGAGCCTCAACACTTAGTCGTTTCTCCATTGATCTGGATTTATGAGTGGAACGAAATGAAAACATAGATTTATAATATTAACAAAGAGACACAATGAATAATAACAAAGATACAATAAAACTTGACTTCTATTAAATAAGAAATATGTTGAAACTGTAAAATGCAAATTGAAAACAAGCTTGCTAGAATGGTGACAAATTATCTCTGAGAAGAGATGTGATGACTACACTCATCCGCAAGAAGATCAGTAAAAATGAGGCTCTGAATTTTTTTTTATGATAAACAAGAATTCCAAAATGCTATACATCCAAAAACCTAACCCTAGGAGATGAAGCACCAAAAGGCATGTGGGCCACGTTGGGGTAAGTTAGTACATCAACTTCTCGGGGTCATAACTTTTGCATATGATCTTCGTTTTGGGTGCATGATAGCTCGTTGGAAAGGTATTGATGAGGAGATTCATTTCATAGGATCAATCATGCCTTAGTTGATATTTGAGGTGGTTGATCATGAAAAAATGTCGTTTAGGCGCTCAAAATGGCCCTAGAAGTTCAAGACCCGAAAAACTACTAAAAATAGTAGATTTCCCAAAACTTGTTTTGAGCCAGTTGGAATAGCTGGGTGGCCATTGATATCCTCCTGGACCAATCCTCCCCCCTTAGGAAGCAATTGTCTCCATTGCGTTGATTTCCCCCATTAGATGAGAAAATTTCTGTTGAATTTGGCCCCGGGTGAGCCACTTGCCTTGGTGCAGGAGCTTCCTTGCTTTGAAAACCTAATAAATATGGATCCTCTGTTGACAAGTTCCCTTGACCTATGTGTCCACGATATGATCCATGGATTCCTTTTCCATGTAGTCATGGTTGAAATCTATTGGTGTCAATTGTTCTGCTATCTCTAAGGTGTCCACTAATGGTGGAAAATAGGGTTGAAGGAGGTCCACATTGAACACTGGGTGCAAGACAAGGAAGGGGGGAATGTTGATCTCAAAATAATTGTCACTCATAGCCTTGGTGATAGTGTAAGGTCCATAAAAAAGTGGATGAATCTTTTGATGTGGCCCTGTAAGGCATTCTTTTTGCAAGTGTAACGAAACTTTGTCTCCCACCTGAAACTGGTGCGACACCCGATGTTGATCATGGCGTTGCTTGCACTTAGAATTGGACTTAAGTAAAATATCCTCAACCTATTGGTGGATGTGCTGGATCCACTCAATGAACCGAGTGGATTTGTCAGCTTCAGTTGGATCATGGGACGAGTATTCCTGGGTGACTGCAAGGGGTAGTGCAACATCCATGAGACCCAATGGATGAATTCCCAAACCCACCTGAAAGGGGCTGTGGCTAGTTAAGCTATGCATGGCTCTATTGTAGCTGTGTTGAACAAAGGGAAGACTCTCATTCCAGGTGCTGGGGTTCTTGGAATCGTACATGCGCAGGATGTGCATGATCATCCGGTTGATGACCTCGGTTTGACCATCTGTTTGAGAGTGGAAGGTAGTGGGTTTGGTGAGCTTGTTGTCGAACATTGACCAGAGGCTCGACCAGAATGTGATAAGGAACCGACTGTCCCAATCTGATATAATGGTTTTTTGGATCCAAAATTGTACCCACACTCATTCAAAGAAGAGCTCAGCAGTGACCCCTGCTGTGGTACTCTTCTTGCAGGCGGTCATAATTACCATCATGGAAAACTGATCAACAACCACAAAAACACAGTCATTTCCCTGCTTAGTGGATGAAAGGCTCGACATGTAGTCCATTGAGATGGATTCCCAGGGCCTGTGAAGATTAGGCAGAGGAGTGTACAAGCCTTGTTTCTTAGTGTCTGGTTTGGAAATAACACAGGTAATGCAGAACCATATATACATTTTGACATCCTGTCGAAGTTTTGGCCAGTAGAAATGTCACTGTAGAGCTACCACTATCTTTTTAATGCCAAAGTGTCCTACCACCCAACTGTAGTGGGATTCCCAAATCAGCTTCACTCGCTCACTTGATGGAATGCAGAGATGGACCAGATGGCACAACAACCTATCTTGAATATGGAAATTAGTGGCAAGTTTGTTTGTGCACAACATTTGGTAGGTGTTGGAGAAGATGGAATCCATCTCATAGAGGTGGGGCCATCAGAAGGTCTCGTGGCCGCAATATTCTAGCACCGTGGTGAGTGACGTGACTGGAGGTCAGATGAGGTAATCAACGACTGAGTTGGTACTTCATGTTTTATACTTGATGTTAAGGTTGAACTGCTGCAAATATGTGGAACACTTCTGATGGCAGTCATTCTACAATTTTCCTTGTGTCTGCATGAACTGCAACGACTTATGATCAGTGTGGATGACTGTCTCCTTCCTGAGAATGTAATTCCTCCACTGGTGACAAGCTTTAATAATGGAGTACATTTATTTGTCGTAAGTAGGGTACTTACAAATGAAATATGATAGTGTCTCACTATGATCAACCACACAGTGGTCGTCCTGAGTGAGGACTTCACCCAAAACATAGTCTGAAGCATTTGTCTCAATCTCAAAGGGTTGTTGCAGGTCAGGTAATGAAATCACTGGGGTTGAGCACAAGTGTTTCTTTAGATCATCGAACGCTTGTTGTTGGGACATGCCCCACACAAATTTTTCCTTACCACCACCCCTGGTTACTTGGCTAAGGGCCCATGCAATATGGGAGAATCCCAACACAAACCTGCGATAGAAATTGACAAGGCCTAAAAATATATGAAGCTCAGTGAGCATGGTTGGGTCTGTCCAGTCACAGATGACTTAGATCTTGGCTGGATCAACATGAACACCATGCACATCAACAATGTAGACTAGGTAATGGACTCTATCCATGCCGAAGGAGCATTTTTCCAAGTTGGAATATAGCTTGTGCTTTCGCAGAGTGTGAAAAACATGTTGAATATGATGCAAGTGTTTCTCCCAAGTCTTGTTGTAGATGAAGATTTCATCTAGGTATGCCACCACAAAATAATTGGCGAAATTACACAAAATATCATCCATCATCTTCATGAAAGTTGTTGGGGAATTTGTCAAACCAAAGGGCATGAGCAACCATTCAAAAATACCTTCTTTTTACTTGAAGGCAGTCTTCCATACATCAGTCTCCTCTATTGGGACCTGATGGTAGCCAGAATTTAGATCAATATTACTGAAGTATTTGTCCCCCTTGAGTTGATCAAGGATATCGTCTATTTGGGGAATCGGGTACCAGTTCCTGACTGTGATTTTATTTAGGGATCCATAATCAATGCAGAGTCACTAGGTCCCGTATTTCTTTTGCACCATCACGATTGGGATTCCATAAGGTGATGAGCTAGGTTAGATGTGCCCCTTGTGGAGAAGCTCTTGGATATGACACTTTATCTCCCCATTTTCTAACAAAGAGCGGTGATAGACTGGACCATTGGGTAGCGATGCTCCAGGGGTCAGATCAATGGGATGCTTGACCCAAAAGTGTAGAGGTACCCCAATAGGTGATGAGAATATGTCTTTGTAATCTTCCACAACCTTATCCACTTACTTCTACTGTGTAGAGAGGTTGGTTGTGGAGGCCATGGATGTGGCTGCAACCTTTCTCTCACTCTAAGAGCGAATCACGAAGAAGAAAAACTTCCTGGTCTGAGAAATGACCTTCCTACATTGCTTGGAAGAGATCAAGGAAATAAAACTAGGTGGGACTACCTCGAGTATCCTGTACAATTTTCCATTCAAAGTAATAATAACACTGTGAGGCCTAGACTCATATACAACATGACATTTCCATAAATAAGGTTGGCCCAAAATAACATCACAAACTTCAAGGGGAGAAACATCACACAATACCTCATCTTTGAATGGCTTGATGTTGTATGATAGGTGACATTGTTGGATGACGCAAATAAATATTCCTTGATGGAGCCATTCGATGGTGTAGGGATATGGGCGTGGCGTTGTCAGCAAGTCTAGCTTCTTGACGACCTCTACCGAGATGAGGTTCTTCTAGCTACCACTATCAATGATGAAGTGCAATGGAGTGCCTTTCACCCACATCTGTGAATGAAAGAGGCACTCTCCTTCCTATGGCTCATTGGATTCACTGGGTTGGAACTTTGTGGTAGAAACTATGGCACTGGGTTTCGCGTCAATGATCTGTCTCCCCTTTTCTGGTTCTGGCTCAAATTTAGAACCCACATCTGAGTCAAAGGCTTTCATCTCTACCACCAATGATTGTTTTGAGTGGAAATCAATAGTTTTATGCCAGGGAATCTTATGGAAGTCACATCCCTTCTCGATATCTTTATTCATCTTTCTCTTATCCTTCTTTTATTGCAGCTTGGACTGGTTGTCCTAAGGTTTCCCATCTTTTCTTTATCCTTTGTTCTGCGGGTTGGGGTTGTCCTTGCCCTTCTTTTGCTGTGGGGGGTTCCCAGACCCAAACTGTTGCATATTTTTTTTAAGCTTCTACTCGATTTTGACAACATATTGATATCCATTCCCAAGGAGGAGATGTCCAAAAAATCCATCTCTGTTTGGATGTATCTTTGTAGACTTTCGCGATACTTGAGCACCAGATGTCGCTCAAAATATTTGATACCCAACTTGGTGCGCAAGTTATGGAAGACATTGGTGAACTATGACACTATTTGGTCTCTTTCCCACTGCAGTGTGGTCCATCTTGTATAAAAGTCGTCATAATTTCCAACAGGGTAGTATTGTTCCTTAATAACATCCCTGAAGGAACCCCAAGTGGGTGCAACTGCAAATAATATGGATCCCTCTATTTCCTTTTGCTTGCAGAAAGTCTGCCACCAATATTTCACATGGGGGATGACCTTGAGGAGCGCAAATGTAATATTTTATCTATCGAAAAAGTTGTGGAAAAAGAATACCCTTCTAGAAGGGGGAAACACCTTCTCTTGAGGTGGATGCGTCGCTTTTCGACAGTCGTCGAAATATTTGTGCAAATTTGTCCATCATTTCATTCCTCTGTCTCTCGAGGGCCTCCTCGAGAAAATTTTTGAAAGGAGCTCCTGTCCCATTGTCTTTATTTTCTCCCACCATGGATGGTTTCTTGGGATGCAAGAGAAGTTTTCCTCAAGAGAAATAATCTCAATACCCAACTCTCTATACCATGACCACGTCGGGGATATGCACTAAAAAATGACAAGGAGCAGACTGCTATGATACCACTGATCCAGATTTATGAGTGGAACAAAATGATAACACAAATTTACAATATTAACATAGATACACAGTGAATAATAAAAAATATATAGTAAAACTTGACTTCTAATAAATAAGAAATATGTTGAAACTGTATAATGCAGACTAAAAACAAGCTTGCTAGAATGGCGACAACTTATCTTTGAGAAGAGATGTGAGATATACACTCATTCGCAAGAAGATCAGTACAAATGAGGCTCTGAAATCCTTTTTACAATGAAAAATAATTCCAAAACCCTAGACATCCATAAACCTAACCCTAGGAAATGAAGCGCCAAAAGTCATGTGGGCCCCGTTGGGGTAAGTTAGTACATCAACTTCATGGGGTCATAATTTTTTCATACGATCTTCGTTTTGGGTGCACAATAGCTCATTGGAAAGGTATTGAAGAGGAGATTCATTTCATAGGCCCAATGATTCCTTACGCAATCATTGAGGTGACCGATCATGAAAAAAAATCGTTTAGGCCCTCAAAATGCTCCTGGAAGTTTAGAACCCAAAAAAATGCTAAAAGCAGTAAATGGACAAAAAATTATTTTGAGCCATTTGGAATAGGTGGGTGGTCACCAATATCCTCTTGTATCATCCATATTCTACTAACACATGGAATGACACGTTGGGTGGCACATGGTACACGTACCTCTTGACACATGACATCATATTCCCTGCGGGCCCTTGTTTAATTCTGCAAAACTGCGTGACGCGTGGCACCTTCTTAGGGTAACACATGGCCTTCTCCCATTAGGAAATGTGGTACTCACATATATTCTTCATTTCATGGATCCAACGGTTCTATTTTAATAACACCTAACTCAGTGGCGATTCGACAAGGATTCTCCCTTGCCCCTTTCTCCGATCACACATTAGTACATTCAACCAAAGCACTTCCATTGAGATTATGGGCTGAAGCACTTAATTGTGCAACCTACATCCAAAAATATATCCCCATATATATGTCAAGGATAAGACCCCCCTACGAGGCTTGGAGTTGCCTCAAACCATAAGTGACCCACTTTCATATTTTCGGTGCACGTGCATGGGCCTGGAACCCACTTTCATATTTTCGGTGCACGTGCATGGGCCCAGATTCCCTCTGAAAAGAGGGAAGGAACCTGATCCACATAGCAAAGAATGTATCTTTGTTGGTTACCCCGACGGTGTGAAGGTATACAGACTTATTTATCTTTCCTCGGACCAGATCATCATTGAGCGAAGTGTCCAATTCGAGGAAAGTGTCTTACATGTACCTCAACAAACGCATGTAGAAACCTTTGTTCTTCCACCAGTCAGGGATGATGAGCATGAACATGATGAATATTATTCAAATGAGAGTTCCTATTTAGAGGATTCATATGATACAAATATAGAGTCAGTACAGACATATGAAGAGTCAGTGCATGCAGATGCAGATGTCGAGATAGATCCGAGGCCCAAGTGGGCTCAGACTACTCTTCAGGATGCAGGGGATCTTGTTGGGGATCCAGCTGATACTAGGAGGATTTGGTCCAATTTCAAGGAGCCTCCTCTTGCACTCACTGCCACTGAACTTTTGCCACCTAGACATATTTTCTTGGTTCAGTCTTCATATCCATAGTCTTATGGTGAGGCTGTTGGAAATCCCTTTTGGGAATCCCCCATGCAGGGGGAGTACAACTCCCTCCTAGAGAACCAGACTTGGGATCTTGTTCCCCTTCCTTCATGAAGGGAACTTGTCAGGTGTAGATGGTTCTATAGGAACAAGATCACAGTGGATGGATAGATTATCAGATACAAAGCCAAGCTAGTTTCCAAAGGCTTTCAATAGGTGTGTTGGTGCAATTATATGTTCAATAAATTGCAATCATTTATTATGTCAATCCGTTTTCGTAATAAATAGAGTTGATGTACTGTATGTACCGATAACATATAATTGTCTATGTATTCTGAGTATAGTCTATGTAAGAAACCACTTTTGAAACTAAACACTATGTTTCACACCTTTCAAATAACACTCCAAACATACAATTCAAAATTCAGAAAGAAAAACTGATCAACAAATGTATAATTCAGAATTCTTGCTCAGGGGATGAATATGCTTATTGCTGGCCCATGAAAGATAGAGATGGGATATTATTCTATCTCCTGGAACAACCACACAAACAATAATTAACATTCTGTAAACTTAACTGATCTTAAAAGAACTACCAGGCAGGGTAAAAACACTCCATTATAATCACATGTATGGTGAGAGATGGAGGTCTTAATTGTACATGTGTATGAAAATTGTAACCTAATAAATTATTGGAAAGAAAGTTGAGTATAGTAGGATGATCCATTACAATTCATGTAGAGTGAAATAGGGAGATCCAAACCGTTCTTAGATATGCAGAATGAAAACAACACTATAGCATTTGTCTAGACAAAACGTCAAAGCACTTAAAGTGAATAGTTGTCCTCGCATACTCACAAAAAGATGTCGAACCATTACTCAGAGATCTCATATACACAACTCTCTCTTATTCAAAATTACCATACATCCAAAGGACCTGCTACAAAATGCATCATTGAAACATATCAGAGAAGGAATTAAATGTTGTAATCAAAATATTAAAGTACTTTATTCACACACACACACACACAGAAAATCAAAATCATATTCACAATTAATTACAAAGAGACTTACCTTAGTTGGGTTGGTGGGCCCTTTCCGTACCAACAAGGTAGCTCTTAAGAGAACTTATAGTAGATAAGGTGTAAACACAAACATATAATCTATAAACATAAATTATATCATTGCTTTATAAAAATGGAGTTACAATCCACAGTCGTTCCAGAACCAAACTTACATCATAACTGTGCTTTACTTTATTTCTCTATATCCTATCATCTACAAGGCTATCTATTTTAAAGAGAAGCAACTGTTACAATCCAAGTCTAAAGATAACATAAAATATTTATATAATTATTACAATTGGATGATACATCAATTCTTAAGGAAACGATTTCATCCTCATGACACGAAGTGCATGAGTGATGAAATGTATCGTGACCTCCAATGAACAAAGAATGTTCGAACCAAAAAAATGCCTTGAACTCATCAATAACAATCTCGTTCCAATAGCCAAGCCCGGGAATTCATAACAGGTATCAGACACACATAGTTGCATAACTTGGTACCAAACGAGCGTAAAAATCGATACCAGATGCACATAGGAATACAAGTCAGTACCAGATGCACGTAACAATCAGTAGCGAACACACACATGCATATAAGTCGGTACCGAATGAGTGTAACAAATGGGTACCGGACGATCTCAACAACGAGTACTAGAAAACCTCATCAATGAGTACCAGAAGACCTTATCAACGAGTACCAGACAATCTCAACAACAATAACTGTTAGCATGAAGTCTGCTTAAACCATCCAAAGTAATTAGAAATTTCTTTGAACATCAAATATTCAGTCCTAATTATTAATAAATCACCATAAATTATGATTAAACATCAGTTACCTCATGGGTACGCAATAATTGCTTAAAGGGCATGTCTGATGAGGAAACTAGGAAGAAAGTGCATCTGTATTAGGAAAAATTGGTTAGGATATGAGAAAGATAAGGAAATTGGAGGTGACAAAAAGGAGGCTCAACAATTCCCCCATGCCTAAGTCATTGCATGCCCTCATGAAAAATTGTTGAATCAGTCTTCAAAAGTTCAAAACTGGTGTTGATCCTCTACCTTTCTTGAACATTAGCTGCATGGTTTTAAGATATCCATCCCTGAAGCCTTATCCTTGAGCTCCCTCTTAATGAATCATGTATACTGTACTAGGCGAAAAACTTTATTCATCTTGGTAGAGACCTCATCATGCTATACGTGTGGTCTACGATTATTCTCCTTTAGCTATGCATTCTCTTTCTTGATATGCCTATCCAACACTTTATACTCCTCTATTTCTTGCTTCAACCCTACATTCTGTTTTGTAAGATTTTTAACTTTTAATTCCAACTGATGTTTGGTTAGAGAGATGACTGGTTCATGTACTACTTTTTCTCTTATCTCTTCCCTAGCTACAACTTTTCTCCTTAAGTCCTTTAGTGTTTCTGTCGCTAATTCTTCTACTTCACTAATAGTCACTACATGCATTTCTTCTTGCTCTGGTGAAGTTGCAATGTCCACCAAATCTTCTGCAAAAGAATGGACATGAGGAATTGGCCCCTGCTTAACCATACTCCGAGTGGTTCTTCATCTTGGACCTGGGACTTCCTCGGGTGTACTCACAGGAACAAGAATTTCCTCTTTAAACAATTTCCTCCTCTTTGTTTTAGGCTCATAAATGGGTACTGGACTTTGCTTGTCCCGTGCCTTCTTCACTTTTCCTCTAGATGGATTAGGTGGGGAGACGAGCATTTGTTCTATTTTTGCACTCCTTGTCTTTCTACCAGATGGTTTGGATATATGGGCCATAACTTGTTCCTCTGGTGTACTCCTGGTCTTCCTGCTAGATGATCGTGCTATAGTACTACCTTCATTGTCTCTGAATTTCTTCTTGCGTTTGACTCTCAATTCGAGAGTATTTTCTGCTTCTCCACCTTTTTATTTAGGCATTTTAACAATCACTTCTCAAGTATTCTCTACAATTTCCCAAAACTGTCCCTAAGTTATTTCAAGAACTCCTTATGGAATACTTTCGGTAGTTTCCCTAACCTTCTCATGAGATACTTCAACAATTACCTTGGGGACAATGTTTGCAACTTTTCCAGCATCATTCCCAGACCTCTATTTTTTCCTCCTTTTCGTACTCATTTGTGTTTTACTTTTCGTGGAAAGGTCTATAAATGTGTTGAACCTGTACATAATAGATCTATCTAAACAATAATACACACATTTGCAGAGAGAATTGGAGAAAGTAGAAGAATGAGGGAAAGAATGAAAGAATTTTCATTAACCGTTATGAATAATGAATAATTTACACATGATATACTCTGTAGAACTCAATGAGTGCATCATAGTGGTGGTATAGAGTGTTATGGACACACACCATAAGTTATGGGAGTGAACTAACACCTAGTCTAGTCTCTCAGGCAATTACGAGAGTAAACTGCCACCTAGTTGAGTTAACTAGTCAACTAGTCTTCAGTTAATTGACTGAACAAAGAGTAGTGAGGAGTTAACTCAGGGAATCAAGGGTAATGCGCCAGTCTGGTGATGATACCAAGTAAATTTAAAATTAGCATGGTGATGATCCCAATGTTTAATGGTGACAAAACCAATGCAACATCTAAACTCAACTCAACTAGTCAAACTGAAGTGTCAACTGAAAGAGAATATTCTCCAGGTGGAATATTCTCCCCTAAAATATAGGAGGCTAGATAATGACTAATAAACAAGGAAAAATCTTAGGAAAAATAAATCCTAGGTGTGTGTTGTAACGACCCTTGATTATAAATTATAATTAATTTAATAAGGTAATCCTAAAGGATTAGCTAAATTATAATTATTTATTAAAATAACCTTAACTAATTATTTATTATTAATTAGTTATTATTGATTATGATTAATTTAAGTATAATTAACTCTTTAATCAATATGGTTAATGATTGATTTAATTATTAATTAAGTCATTAATTAATAAAGTATTAAATAAGAATTGGATAATAATATAATGTAATATTAAATTCGGTTATGTATCCCACAAGGGATAACGTATTCAATACATTTGGATAAGGGTAATTAAATCAAGGGATAAGGTATTTAATAAGGGATAAGGGTAATAAAGGAGTTTGGTGAGGAGGTAAAGGGAGGAAGGCGGTGAAGGAGGGATAAGCATGGAAGGAAGGAGGGGGAGGAGGATATTTGACGTGAGAATGTTTTCTTTCTATGGGAGAGAGCCGAGAGGGGCTGTGAGACCTATTGATCAGGCAGGCACCGAGTTTCTAGAAGTTTTGGGCTCGGGGGGGCCAGGATATCCGTAGATATCCTGGATCTAGGTCGTTTTCCTAGTTGGCAGGGTGGACAAGAGGTTTTGGGCAATTATTTTCTGTGTTTGCAACAGGAATGGACTGTGTAGCAGGTAGCAATAGGAAGGAAGCTAACAACGGAAATTAGCATCAGTGTTAAGGTACTCAATTCGAATTTATGCATTACTCATTGATAAATTTTAATTTTACTTGCATAATTCTTCTTTTATGAATCTGGTATAAATCTGGTATAAATTGCTGTACATTTGGTAGGATTTGGTAGAATTTTTAGATGTTATTTTAAAGACAGTCATTACATTTGGTATCAGAGCTGTAGTTGAAACCCTGGAGCCTTAAGGGCCACTTTCCAAGATCAATTGCCCCTCCGCTTAACCTGCACACAAAACATAGAAACTTTAATAAAAATAAAAATAAAATACATGGTTCTTAATTTAACTAGGCTATTACATTTAACTTCTATACAATTTAATCAAGGGTGGAACCAGATTACCAACTACTCTGTGTTAATTCTTCTGAAGTTCTAAACAACTCTCTACAACAAAGGATTTTTTTTAGTGTGAAGTTTGAACTCACCATGAACCAGGTCATTTCCAGATGAATTACTGTTTTATCAAGTTATTATCACGGATGCAATTAGCACATAGATATGTTCATGCAGTGATCAGCTTTTGCAAATGAGATCAATATTCTCCAGAAATATAGGCATCCATGACCCTAAACTAATCCATGATTCAAGGCAAATTTTGGATATCTTCACATTGTCAAACTACACTTTTAGAACCATAAGATGTGCCAGGTCTATGGCTATTTTGAATATTGGATGTTTTTGAACTCTTTCAATCTGTAAAAAACACAATACTCTGTTCGGTTGGTGAATCCTAATGAATCGAATAATTGTCAGGCCCACAAAAATCCAGTCACTTAGGTACCTCAATTTGGGTTTTCATACTTATCTTCCTAAAGAATCTAAATCCTTTCTAAAAAAGAGAACGACAGAACAAGTAGGCAATATATAAGAGTCCAGAGTCGAGTAATCTAAACAAGGTTTATCCCATAAAATTATAGTCATTCAGATATACAATGTAAAGTATACAACATCAGGGTGCAAATAGAAGGAAACACACAAAAGAACACCTTATGTTACAATACTTCAGGCATAACACTGAAAATCATTATTGCAGAAGACAATTACCTGAACCATTATTCCCAGGAAAGCCCAGGCTCTGAGCATGTGGCAAGGCACTCCAATGCACAACTATCAACCACAAGATACCAACAATCATGTATGATCAGATTTGAATACGCTCTACATTAAAAATCCTTAAAGAATATCCACTTATTTGTATGATAGTATTCAACTACTGTTACTAACTGATCATTTATATTGTATATAGATAATCATCCCATGGGTCAATACTAAATAGGTATGGTTACTATATACACGAATACACACCTCCCCAACACAGACATACTCTTCAGAATTGAATCAAAGGTGCGCTTTATAAAACTGCAAACGAGATAGACATTAAACCTCTGGACGAGAAGTTTTAACCCAAACAAGCAAAAAGATTCAAACCTGGACAAAAAAAAAACATCTATGTTTTGCATGCCACCTTACATGATCCAATTGCTGGAATCTTCAATACTATACACTTATAACGCTTTGAAACAACCCTTCTCTCATCTAAATACAGAAATTACCGCTGTGAATGCAGTGGAAAAGCAGGAAATCTAAATATATCAGAAATATTAATAAAAAGAAAGGATAAGAATGCTTTCAGTTAAATTCGACAGCCACGGCCGCATAGCTATGGAGCCCCAGCGGTGGCATAGCAGTGTCGTTGCCCAAGAAAGATTTCTCGTCTACCTTCAGAACCGAGAGGGATAAGCACCGTTCAATACACCGACAACAAACACACAAAGCAACGCCAACTGCCTTGAGAAGCCCCTCTGCCACCACGGCCTCCACGGCCACCTGTTCGCCCATCGCCAGCACGGCCTTCACGGTGCTGCCTAATCCTTCCCCTCCAATCTTCCACAAGAATTTTTTGGGATCGAGCCTTGAACAGATCCTCTCTGTCACCGACCATGTCGTACTCTTCCAACATATTCCTCAAATCCTCATCGGATTTAGCAAATACCAAAGCATCAATATCCTCGCTGGCCAACTGGAATTTCGACGCACAACGGAGCCGAATACCTTCGTCATGTTTGTAATGAGATCTGCAAACATGTTGCTTCCGTTGGTAGCCACAACCCTGGTGTCTTCGTCAGCGTACTGGAGCTTGCCATTGCCAATGTGGAAAATAAACTTTCCCCCATATTAGCAATATTCACCTGATTCGAAACACAACTCTCTTCAGATCTCATAGAAGATTGATCGCCAGATGCAACTATAATCGTTGATTCGTCCATTCTTAGAGGCACTAGTTTCACTGGAGGGACAACTCGAGGCTCTGAATAGGTGGCCCGCTATTCAAAAACTGTGTGGGATACTCTTCGTGTGGATTTCTTTCCACCAAATCACCTCTGCTCAATGGCTAGGGTTTCCTCTGCACATGGGACAGGCTGGACAAACTCTCCAAACAGACGTGGCTGGACACACAAAGCAGCGCCAATGCCAACGCCAACACCAAACCCCAAAGCCCGAGCCTTGGGCCACTTCTTCAACCAGCACTTGCACATACAACACGGTTTGATCAACAACTCAAATCCCTGTGCCAAGCCAACGAAGAAGAGAGAAAGTCTTGTGCACTATACAACCACAGGTTTGATATACAACCACAGGTTTTCAACACATCCACAAACTAACCAAGCATCAACACATCAGAGCCCATAGAGCCAAGCCAACAGAGGAAATAAGCAAGCATTGTGCACGATGTGTGCATTTCCATGGCCGTGTACCCATAGGGGTCGTGCCTCTGAAACCATAATACCAAGAAAAAATGGGCCACACCCATTTTGAAACTATCAAGCAACAAGAGTACCTACATCAATACAAAAACCAAGGGTCAGCACGAAACAAAGCAAGTCAAAAGAGAAGAGCCCAAGCGCACAAGGGAGTTTAGTGTGCTCTACCCGTCCTGGAGTTTAAACTCCAAACCACACCTTAAACCTGCAACCTGTAAACAAACAAACATGGCGGCAGAGGTAGGGTGAGGCTGCCTTATGGATAGCAAAATAGAAAAGAAAAAAACCAAACAAGTGAACTATTAGGGTTCGGTTAGGGTTTTTTACCTTCTATTTAGGGAATGGTGGAGGGAGGCACGTGGACCTCATGAAAGGTCCGACGTTTCCCATCCTCCAATTTAAATAATTGTTAGCTTAATTGTTATTACATTGTTAATTTGTCTTATTTCAATTCTATTATAATTATTAATATTTTAATTAATTTCATTTTTTTTATATTTTATTTATTAAATTTGTTATAAATCTGAAAATTGCTTGGATATTTTCTTGCTCGGGTTTATATTAATGCTAACTGATTTCGTTTTATGGTATATCTGGAAGTTGGCATAAATAGGATCTTAGATCACGTTAATA
>ML841417.1:6062-16068 GCA_009831015.1 Picea engelmannii | reverse complement strand
AAAGAAGGACACCGGAAAATGGTGCGATTTCCACAAAAGCCCCTGGCACAACATCCAAAGTCCCAAAATGTGAAGGGCGCCTCTTGACTTAGCCCGGTGTCACAACCGATGGACAGGTGGAAGTAAATCCTACACTTGGTGCGTGAATTGTAAACGACGGATTTTCAACAAAAGAACCCATGAATTGGTTTGGTGAAGGTCCCAATTAGAAGACCTAGCCTACGCCAGAACCTCGTAAGAATTCAGGAACTTTGTCCCTCGACAATGAAGAAGAAAGAAAAAAGTGAAAAATCTTAGCTCCCGTAGTGGGTGTGTTACAAATTAGTATCAGAGCACGGTTACAACACTTGGCCTACTTGGGCTCATGAACGGGTTGTGCAGAGACTCCATTCAGAGTACTGGTTAAAGGAGTAACTCTTTATCTTGACCCCCTCAATTAAAAGTTGAAGTTAAGAATGAAAACTCCTATTGTGTGTGTGCATGTGAAAAATATGAATATGTACTAGTTATAAATGAATATAAACATTGACTAACAACCAGCATTTTTGTTTTTCACACAAGCAGAAGATCAACCGCGGGAAATTACAGACATATAGAATGGTGACTTACCATGAAGTGGGGGAGGGATCCCACAATAGAGACAAAGATTCTGATGAAAGGAGGGCGGTAGGGACCCCTCCAGATCTAGATGAGACTGTGAGGAGCCTCATGGTCGAATTACAGAGCTGCAAGGCTAACAACGAAAGGATGACAAAAGAGCAAGAGAAGCAAATGAAAATTAATGCAGTTTTATTGTAGATATTATCTGACATACAAAGGCAATTGCAACATGAACCTGAGATACAAAAACGTGGTCATGTCAGTGGCCACACTGAGAGGAGCACCTCAAGAAAGGTCCACCCTAGAGATAAGGGACAAGCGTCGAACAATTCTTCTGGAAAGGAAGTTGGTGACTCGAAGGGATCTTCCAGTAGCAGAACTAGTTTTCATTCCTGAAGAAAACAAAAGAAGAAGAAACTTTCCAAGAGTCATAATCTCGAAGAGTTCAAGAAGTCCAAACCACCCTCCTTCGACGGTGAAATAAAGAAAGGAGAGGAAGCGGAGGCCTGATTGCTTGGACTAAAGAAGTATTTCAGAGTCCATGACTTCTCAGAAAACTTGAAGGCCCAAGTAGCCACCTTCAACTTGAATGGAAAGGCTTCCATTTGGTGGGAAGACCTTATGAATGTAAAAGGGATTCATGAAGAATACCTGTCTTGGGAACGGTTTGAGAAATACTTTAGGAAGAAATATCCGTCGGAAAAATATTTCAACGAAAAGACTAAAGAATTTTATGAACTTAAGCTGGGGCAACTCACCATAGAGGAATATGTCAATAGATTCCTCGAGTTTCTAAGGTATGTACCCTACATAAAAGCAGAAAAGGAAAAGTGCAATGATTCATCAGTGGACTACCTAAGGACTATCAGAACAGGATTGAATTTGACGAACCAAAGACCCTAGAAGATACTATCCGAAAGGAAAGATATTGTTATGAACAGCTTGGGCATCGGACA
The DNA here is from genome assembly GCA_009831015.1 of Picea engelmannii. Lineage (NCBI taxonomy): Eukaryota > Viridiplantae > Streptophyta > Pinopsida > Pinales > Pinaceae > Picea > Picea engelmannii. The sequence goes on along the minus strand of ML841417.1, from coordinate 14,512 downwards.
GAACCTCGCGAAGGCTGGAAGCAGAAGAATAGTTCAGGATTCTAGAAAAGGGGGTTTAAATCCCCAAGATTTAAGGACTATAAAAAGAACTCAACGATGAGCTTCCCAGCCCAAAGTGTACACCAACAGAACTTTCCCTCCTTGAGCGGAAATAAACTTTCTGGATCTGCCCCAGTAAAGACTGATAATCCAAAGAGAGAACCTTTGAAATGTTGGAGTTGTGGAGAAGAACATCTACTGAGGGATTGCCTGCACCGACAACAGAATAGTCGAAGAATTTACAACGTTCAAGAAGCTATCACCGTCAATAACGTGGCCAGGAGTGTGCCACAAATTTATGCAGCCTTGGATAATAACCAAGCTGACCACCAAGCTTCAGTGGTGGAAATCGAAGGTATGATCACCAACCATCTAGTGTCTATTCTGATTGACCCTGGTTCAAATTTGAGTTATATATCCCCTAAGACTGTTGATAAATGTAAACTACAACCACATAAAAACGCCAAGCCATGGTTGGTGAAGTTAGCCACTAGCACCAAAAGAAGGGTAGCGAAGGTCATACCATCCTGCCAATTAATTATGGGTGAATTCCCCACCCAACCAACCCTTAACATATTACCCCTGGGATCATATGATCTGTTGATTGGTATGGACTGTCTAGCCACCCACCAAGCCAAACTGGACTGTTATCATAAAACCTTGAAATGTGTAAGCGAAGAAGGAAGGAGAATAACCCTTCAAGGGATCCAAAAACCTATCTCAGTGAGACAAATATCAGCTCTTCAAATGAGAAAGTATTGCAGAAAAGGATGTCCACTATATGCAATACAGGTGTTGAAAACAATTGAAGGTGACAAACCAAGCCTTGAAGACCGCCCCACACTGAGAAAATGCAGATATGTATTTTCGGAAGAGGTACCAGGTCTACCTCCGATAAGGGACATCGACTTCTCAATAGAACTTGCACTAGGAGCGGTGCCAGTTTCTAGGACACCCTACAGGATCAATACACCTCAGCTAATTGAACTTAAATTACAACTGAAATAAATGATGGATAGAGGCTATATCCGGCCCAGCATGTCTCCATGGGGAGCACCAGTCCTGTTTGTGAAAAAGAAAGATGGTACCCTCCTACTGTGTATAGATTATAGATGACTCAATAAGGTAACCATAAAGAAAAAGTACCCCTTACCCAGGATTGATGACTTGTTCGATCAGTTGGGAGGTGCCTCTATCTTCTCAAAGATTGACTTGAGATCTGGATACCATCAAGTCTGAATCAAGGGCGAAGACATCCACAAAACTGCCTTCAGGACGAGATATGGTCACTACGAGTTTATGGTAGTACCATTCAGATTGACCAATGCCCCTGCCACTTTTATGTGCTTGATGAACAATGTGCTCAGCAAATTCCTAGACAAATTTGTGGTGGTTTTTATTGACGACATATTAATTTACTCCAAGAATAAAGAGGAACATGAGGAACACCTTAGGCTTCTGCTTCAAGTGCTAAGAGAACATCATCTCTATGCCAAATTTAGCAAGTGTGACTTTTTCGAGAAGAAAATACATTACTTGGGACATGTCCTATCTGAAGAAGGGGTAGCGGTAGACCCTGATAAGATCAGGTCTATCATGGAATGGCCTACCCCGAAGGACATTTCAGATATCATATCATTTATGGGCTTGGAAGGATACTATAGGATATTTATAAAAGGATTCTCCAAGATTGGGTGTCCAATCACTACCCTCTAGAAGAAGGGGACAAAATTCACATGGACACAAAAATGTGAAGAAAGATTTCAAACCCTGAAACATCTACTGACCCACGCACCTATACTAAAGATCGTCGATCCCGAAGCTGACTTCCTCGTGTGCACAGATGTCTGTAAGGAAGGGCTCGGAGGATTCCTTATGCAAGGAGGAAGTATGGTCTGCTATGAATCCCAAAAATTGAATGAGCACAAAGTCAACTATGTGACCCATGATCTAGAGCTGGCCGCCATAGTGCATGCCTTGAAAATGTGGAGGCATTACCTCTTGGGAAGAAAATTTGTACTTATGACAGACCACTGTGGATTGTGATATCTATTTGACCAACCAAAGATCAATGCCAGACAAGCTAGGTGGATGGCCCTCCTTAGCGAGTTTGATTTTGAAATCAAACATATTAAGGGAAAGGAAAATAGGGTGGTCAATGCCCTTAGAAGAATCATGAAAACAATTCACCTGGCAGCGGTTAGCACCTGCGAGACATATGTCAAGGAAAAAGTCAGAAATGCACAAGAGAGAGACACACTCTTCTAGACAGTGACCTTGTACCTACAACAAGAACCCACAGGGATAAGGTATGGAGGCTACCAGATGATGGAAGGAGGTCTGCTCACTTACAAAAATAGATTGTATATCCCAGATTATGACGACTTGAAGAGGTTCATAATGGATGAACTGCACAAAACACCCTATACTAGCCATCCAGGATACCAGAAGATGATCACGGCCACCAGGAAACAATTTTATTGGCCTGGATTGAAGAAAGACATAGTTGAGTACTTAGCCAAATGCATAGAATGCCAATAGGTAAAAGCAGAACACTGACACCTAGGAGGATTATTACAACCTCTACCAATCCCAGAATGGAAATGGGAAACCATCTCCATATATTTCATCATCGGATTACCAACCTCAACCAAACAGAATGACACCATCATGGTAGTGGTGGATAAATTGAGCAAGTTCGCTCATTTTATCCCCGTCAAGTCAACTTGTAAGGCAATAGAAATCGCCAATTTATTCATGAAGGATATATTTAGACTGCATGGTATGCTGAAAGAGATCGTGTCTGACAGAGACACGAAATTTACTTCCAACTTTTGGAAATCCCTGATGGCTGGTTTGGAGACCAAGTTACTATTTAGCACAGCCTATCACCCTCAAACCGATGGACAAACGGAAAGGGTGAATCAAATATTAGAAGACATGCTCAGGATGCATGTAATGCATCAACCCAAAAGGTGGGAAGACTACCTGCCACTAGTGGAATTCGCTTACAACAACGACTACCAAGAATCCCTGAAGATGAGTCCTTTCAAAGTCCTCTATGGTAGGCCGTGCAACACTCCAGTCAGATAAAGTAATCCTATAAACAGAGTTACCATTGGACCCAACATGTTGAACGAAATGGAACAACAAGTGACTCAGATAAAACAAAATCTAAAGGTCACTCAGAACCAACAGAAAAGCTATGCCAACAAAAGGAGAACTCCAAGAGAGTTCTAGGCAGGAGACCACGTATATCTCAGAGTTAGGCCCAGGAAGAGTTCCCTAAGGATGGGAGCCTATGCCAAGTTGGCACCTTGGTATTGTGGACCCTTTGAAGTTCTAGATAAAGTGGGACCTATAGCCTATAGGCTAGCACTTCCTCCCACAGTAAAAGAACATAATGTTTTCCATGTTTCATTATTGAAGAAATATGTACATGATTCTAATCATATAATTGACTGGTCTGCGATCCAGGTGGAACTGGAGGGAGAATTCCTACCAGAACCTTAATTCATACTGGATAGAAAGGAAACCCCGCTCAGGAACTAAACCATTGTATAGGTCAAGGTGCAGTGGAAACATTTTGGCCTAGATGAGGCTACATGGGAAATGGAATATGCCATGATACAAGCATATCTGATTTTGTTTACCCCTGTATATACATGTCATATTTATAGATAGAACATCGAGGAAGATGTTCCTCTAAGGGGGAGGGGATTGTAACACCCTATTTCCTCCAGTCTGTAAAAATAACTATACTGACCAAGAACTATGGCAAACTCAAAGATTGTGAATGTTTGATTTAACAGACCTTAGTATAAAAGGAACGAGGAATGTAAATGATGTATGAATATATGTTGCATGACTGCTGAGAGGGGGATATTCTTAAAAGAGACCACGATGACTGATGAGAGGTGGTGGAAGGGGTCGGGAGTGGCTGCGTTAACTTCCACCGAACAAAAACTGTACTGGTTTGTACGTGCTCAGGAAAACCAAAGCTCACTCTCAGACCCCGAAATGAATTACTTGCCCGGATGGTAGATGGGGAGGCTCATTAAGAGTAAATGAGGGGATGGGGTGAACCGCCCATCCGTAGAATCTCTTAGACCTGACCATCAAACAGGGAATTTTGTGAAACACGCAACCTCGTAGGAGGAAATAAGTGTGTAAGAGGGGGAGAGAATAGCATACAGACACACACGCACGCGACAGGAATCGTGAAAGGAGAACCAAAGGAACTCCGAGAAATACAGTGAGTCATGAGCAGAGGAGAAGGAGAGTAACCTTCGTCCTGGACTTCTAATGAGTGGGAGGTAAGAGATTGAGTCTCAAAGCCTCATGGTCTAGCTCGGGGGTGGCTAATGGTAAATCCATTTGGAATCCTTGAGCCTACGGTTGGGTGGAAACTAGCAACCCTTTCAGCAGTTGCATTACACCTGGTGTTTTCTGATAAGTATTTATGTCCTGTATTTCAAATTGAATGTTCCTAGAATACATGCTCATGGTTGTGCACTCATGAATGGTTTATGTATAGAAGCGTTTACCTGATGTGTTTGATCGGAAAAGACGGATGCATGCTTATACTTGTATGGCAATATTCGGTTCATTTATATATATGTATACATATACATTGAACAAGTTCAGATTCCGAGTCCGTTCTCGGGAGATCTATCCCATTTACTTGACTCACGCGATGTCTTGGTTGGATTTCCCTTAAGACACCTCCTTCTGAGAAGGTTCCCTCACTATTCCAGAGTCGGAGTGAGTTCCTTGAAAGGACTACTGTTTAAATAAATATCTAAGCTTACCTCACCCCTGTCAGAGAGTTCATAGCTCGATAAGTTAAGAAGGCCTTTCAGTCATGTTCCCAAGCCTGGTGATAATTACCCAAGAATCCGTTGAAGGATTTTATGGCCTAAGTTTGGAGACCTTGCACCAGTAATAATGGTTCCCTCAGAGTTTGGTCTTTCGGTGTTTCGGCACCTGGGAAATCCAAGGCTAAGTTCCCTTGTACTCGCTAATCACGAAATCTTGAAGTATGAAACCCCGAAAAGGTCTAGCATGGATAAGTCTTGGTGTTTCGGTGTTTCGACAACTGGAAAACCCAAGGGTCAGTTTCCTTATACTCGCCAGTCCCGAAATCCCGACTTGCAAAACCCCGAAATAGTGTAGCATGATTAGAGTCTTGATGCTTCGGTGTTTCTACACTCGGGATACCTAAGGGTAAGTTCTCTTGTAATCTCTAGTCCCGAAACCCTAACTTGTGAGACCCCAAAATGATAATAGCGTGGATGAGATACCGTGTTTCTATGTTTTGGCACCCGGGATATCTAAGGGAAAGTCTCTTGTACTCGCAAGTCCCGAAATCCCGACTTGCGAAACCCTGAAATGGCATAGCGTGGCTAGAGTTTCGTGTTTTGGTGTTTCGGCACCCGGGATACTCAGGTGCGAGACCTCTTGTCCTCCCATATCGTGAAATCCTGACTTGCGAAACCCCGAAATGAACTTAGCATTATGTATATATATATATATATCAACATTTCGGAGTTTCAGCTCCTGGGAAACTCAGATGTGAGACCTCTTGTCATCGCACATCGCGAAATCCTCACTTGCGAAACCTCGAAACGAGCTTAGAGTATGTATATGAGTTTCGAAGTTTTAGCTCCCAGGAAACTCAGATGCGAGACCTCTTGTCATCGCACATCACGAAATCCCGACTTGCGAAACCCCGAAACGAGCTTAGCGTATGTATATGAGTTTCGGAGTTTCGACTCCTGGGAACGTTAGATGCGAGACCTCTTGTCATCACACATCGCGAAATCCTGACTTGCGAAACCCCAAAATGAGCTTAGCGTATGTATATGAGTTTCGTAGTTTCGGCTCCCGGGAAACTCAGATGCGAGACCTCTTGTCATCGCACATCGTGAAATCCCAACTTGCGAAACCCCGAAATGAGATTAGTGTATGTATATGAGTTTCAGAGTTTCGGCTCTTGAGAAACTCAAATGCGAGACCTCTTGTCATCGCACATTGCAAAATCCTGACTTGCGAAACCCCGAAACGAGCTTAGCATATATATATATGAGCTTCGGAGTTTCGGCTCCCGAGAAACTCAGATGCGAGACCTCTTTTCATCGCACATCATGAAATCCTGACTTGCGAAACCCTGAAACGAGCTTAGCGTATATACATGAGCTTCAGAGTTTCGGCTCCTGGGAAACTCAGATGCGAGACCTCTTGTCATCGCACATCGCGAAATCCTGACTTGCGAATCCCCAAAGTGAGTTTAGTGGATATATGAGCTTCGGAGTTTCGACTCCCAAATATCCTATATGCGAGGCCCCTCGTCCTCGTATATCGCAAAATCCTGATGTGAGAAACCCCAAAATGGTATATCATGGCTAGAGTTTGGTGTTTCGGCACCTAGGATACCCAAGGGAAAACCTCTTGTCTTTGCATATCGCGAACTCCCGACTTGCGAAACCCCAAAATGAGCCTAGTAGATATATGGGCTTCGATGTTGCGGCACCCATGAAACCGAAGGGTATGAACCCTCATCTTCATACATCGCGAAATCCCGGTACGTGAAGTCTCGATAGGTGAAATACCAGAGCGGCTTGGTGTGAATAGGATTTCGAGTTTCGAGGTGTCGAAGGACTCGACTCCTTTGCATTTTGAACTTCTGGTTTTCGAAGTCTCGAAATACGAAGGGTGCCTCTTGACTTAGCCCAAGGTCACAACCGATGGAAACGTGGAATTAAATACTACACTTGGTGCATGAATTATACACGATGGATTTTCAACAAAAGAACTCATGAATTGGTTTGGTGAAGTTCCTGATTGGAAGACCTAGCCTATGCCAGAACCTCGTAAGAATTTGGGAACTCTGTCCCTCGACAATGAAGAAGAAAGAAAAAGATGAAAAATCTTAGCTCCTATAGTGGGTGTGTTACATATATAGACGTTGGAAAAAGGTAAATTTTTTTATACGTCCTTTGTTTAAAATTTATTTTAAAAATAATTAATAATTGAATCTACTAAAAATGTGCAGTTATTAGCAGAATTTTCTCTTTATATCCAAAATTATTAATAATATTAAATAAAGATATTAATAATATTAAATAAGAGAATATTACTAATTATATTAAATAAAGAGAATAATAATATTAAATAATAATTCTCTTTCCTAAGTTATAACTTATAAATAATATTAAAAACTGAAAAAATGAAAATGGATAATGAGAATAATATTAAATAATAGAACTGACTTCTAGGGGGTAGCTCAATTAACAAGTGCCGTGAATATGAAGTTCCATGAGGTTTCGAGTTCAAATCCCCCCGACTTAAATGGGAAGAAGGAAAATGGATAGTAAGTTATAAATAATATTAAAAATGGAAAGAAGAAGACTATAGTGAGAATAATACTAAATGATAGAACTTAATAAAAAGGAAGATGGATAGTGAGAATCATGTGAAAACAGGAGAGTTCATTGTCTCGGTAGTCCTCCATGTAAGCTAGTTAAGGTTTGTATTTTGTTGTCATGTTTAAAATGGGATTTAATTTAATTTATTGAACTTTAAAATAGGTAAAAAATTATTTGGATTTATTCAAAAAAATATTTTTGTGTTCTAAAAACTTTAAGGAAAATATTCCAAGATTATTATAGTTTTGATGACTTAGAAGGTTAGGAAAATCAATATTGTGATCTAATTTGAGTATAAGTAGGGCACTTTAAGAGAGTGATTTTCATTTTTTTAGTGTCATAAAGATGATAGATTCTTTCATCCCATAGTGTTTTGGGAATGGTCCAATTCTCTAGTGGAAGTTGTTAAGAATTTTAGCAATATTAATTTTTTTTTAGCTAAGAGATACTTTTGATGTTCTAGGTTAGGGTTGACCACCTCCTTATAGTATCTTAATTTCCTTGTATCCACCATAGATTTTCCTTAAATTTAGATCTAGTAATATTCTTAATTTTTATCAATATTCTAATGACATCTTCTTGTATCTCCCAATAATACCTGGCATGTTCAGAACCACAATATTGTCTTTTATTTATGGACGTTTCGGATCCACCAGCAGGATCCATCTTCAAGACATAATAGCCTGAGGGAAAATGCAAGAGAGAAACCTAGATTAATACTACTTGGTTGAGTGTAGGAAACCTACATAATAGGGCCAGTGAAAATTTTAGGGTTTCTTAAATGATTTTCATATTAATTAGTTAGAAACAAGTTTATTTTTAATTTTTAATTTTATAACTCAATTAGTATTATAATAATGTTATAGCTAGTATTTTAGGTTAATTAAAGGCCTAATATTAATTATATTAGAGGTAATCTTAATAATAATATTATTTATAGTTTAGTTTAATTTAGAATTAAATAATAATAGATATTATCTTAAA
>ML841416.1:16897-40698 GCA_009831015.1 Picea engelmannii | reverse complement strand
AATCGATAGCATTACATTCTTGTATGGTCTTATGATTTGAAGCCCTAATTGAATCATGACCTTTAAGAACATAACATTGCTTGATGCACCTAAGTCAAACATGCAATTATGTAGCAATAAATCATTTATCATTAGAGTAACATAAAATCGTGAGTGAATATCATGTAGTCCCCCTTGGTTCATGCCTTAACAAACAACAAGGTTGCCTTCATTTTCTTCCGACGCTAACAACTCCTTGACATTCTCCTTTAGAGTTGGAATCTCCATAAGCTCCATGGAAGTTATTTGTATTTTCACATTGGACAACACATTAGCCAAGTCTAAATTCAAAATTTCATCAATTTGCATACCTATCTTTGGCTTTTGGAGCTATTTTGTTTGCTAGCTCAATTAATTTGTTAATTTTTTGCAGCCATATGTGTTAGTTAGGTACCTTCTTTACCATGACTTATGCCAAAGAATCTCGTATTTTCAATGCCCTTTTTCCCACCTTTTTGTAATGAAAACTCTAATTTCTTGTTCTAATTGTTGATTTTTGTGGGCATAAGTCTTCGCAAATTTATGTATAGCAACATTAAATTCCCATAAATAATAATAATAATCTATTTTTAAGGTCACGACCAAGCCGAACACCAAATTGGTGTATGAGACCCCCTCTGCCCGACGATTTGATTGGTAAAGTCTACGGAGGTATACATATCTTACCCCCCTCTAGATTTGAACTATGTTCTATTGGAGCATTATTGTCACGGGTCTGGCGAGCCTACGATCGGGTGGCAGAATCACCCGACACTCCTAGTCACCGTGCGGCACCGCAATCGTTCACTTGAAAACAAAGCTACACTAAAGCACTTAATCCGGACTACGCCTTACTTCATTACATCTTCGTTTATTACTTATGTTATGTTTGCGTTATCTTATACTTAGTTGTGAAAGTAAAAGAAACCATTCAAGCAAAGCAACAAGACGAAATGTACAAGTGGGCAACCAAACCGGCCTAAAACTCGTTTCTTTATAATCTTCCAAGGAACCGAGCTGCAAATCTTGTTACAATAAAAGAACAAACATAGAGCGCATGGCTCAGCATTACTTGGCCTCTTCGTAGTTCTTCTCCCTGACTCATCATCGTCGCAGACCTGCAATTGTGTCGAACACATCTACTCATCTGCCCATCATCTATTTGTAACCATTGCTACAACTTTGTGATCATCCCTACCTCCTACCAAGTTTGTGTGTGCTTCATGTGCTTGCACTCAAATCTCGGTTAGACTCCATCACAGAGTGCCCATATGTCACCACCAAGACTTTTGTGGACCTTCCACTGCATCAGCACCCTTTTCTACCTTGACCGTTTTTGGTGGTCTTGCCAGACCTGCGGAGCACCCATCGCAAGTTTTCTTTCGCAACCTCAGATTCGGTGCGACCTGCAACACTCTTTCATCTTCGCAAACTTTCACCCTTCCTCAGCTCCCTTTTTCTAGATGAGCTCGCCCAGCCTGCCTCAATACAGCCTTCCCCAAGGAAACACAAGTTACCGTCTAGGGTCTACTTGGCTCCTTAGGGAGGGAGCTCGCCCTCCTTCCTTGGTTGTTGCCTCAGAACACTAATCTGCGATTATGAGAGAATTCACCCCTTCCTTGTCTGATTTACCAATGCCTTGCTCACTTGGTTATATAGGTGCATGCCTTTCCTCCGTGATGCACCTATCCCAATCGACACACCCCTTCTTTCAGAAGTCGACGCACAATTTTCATCGTTTGTCCACTTTCACAACTTAAGGCTACTCTTCAACAGGCGCGCGCCCCTATCTCGTGCGTGCTCCAACCCAGCCGACATTGCTCTTCGGTTAAATGCACCTAGTTTGTGCCTTCGTTCATATCCTTGACCAATCGCATCGCAAGGCGTTCATCGGACGTTTTGGGAATTTATCTTGCTTAGCCAACCTGTCTCACCGATGGGGATCCCAAAGCTTCTGTGGGTTCCCATCCTTGGTTTCGCATCCATTAAGCCTTCTCTTGTGTGTTCTGTTGAGCGTGCATGCCTTCGTCGCTCCCAACTTCACCAATTGTTCGTTTCTTCGGTGGGGCACCCATGTCTTCATCGCACACCCACCCAACCAGTTCTTTGGTCAAGTCACCACTTAACCTTCATCTCAAGTCATCTCGATGAAGTTGTACTTGGCATCGCATCACGCGCCCAAGTACCCCGACTTAACCGAACCTTCGCTGAATCATCGGTTTCGCATGTCTTGGATTCATCGAGGGAGTGTGTGCACCCAAGTCAAGTCCTAGGTCATGACATACTCCCCCACTTAAAGCCATTGTTGTCCCGACAATCTCAACATACCTCCATTGTGATCACCAATGACAATCGTTTGTTACTCTGCTACAATCGCAAGTTCTATCGCAACCTCAACCATAACAAAAATTTGCCTTCATGACTTATGTTGCATCCATACTTCAACCATTTCTCTCATGCATCTGTACATTGTGCACCCCCATTCTTGTGTTGGTTTGGTTGATCAATACAACCACCATGGACAAGTCCCGAGAGGTACATCTTCATGTCAAAACTTGGTCGTTTTTGTCTGCAACGTTATCACCTTGTCCAACCCAAAAACATGAAGGCAATGTTATCACGCAATTTGTACTTGTCTCAAAGAGAAAGGATAAAGGAGGGAAAATTGGCGTAACAAGAGGTTGTCCTATCACTGTCACCTTAATAATACACCTCTTTCTATTTAGGGACGATAACCCAGGGGAGACGTCCCCGATGACCTGGGGGTTTGAGAAGGCAGAGGTAGAAGTGTCGATAAAAGATATCCCCTCTCACAAGACACACTGATAAGAAAGTCCCAAGGTTTTAGCAAATGAAGCAATGATATGCTTGAGTGTACCTGCCGAAAAAAAGCAACAAGAAAACAATACATTTTGCAAGTACAATTTGACGTTAGTGCTTTATAAAACATTGGGCTTGTCGATAAAAGCAATGAGTTCATGCAAGATGAAGCAAACAAAATTTTATAACAACAATGTATAGCTTCACAATAAATGCCTTAAATAAGCTTCACAATGACCAAAAATGATAACCCAACAATAGCAATATATTGGCACTTATCATAAGCTAATTAGGAAATGTAAAAATCAACTTTTGCAATTTCTTTTAGGACCTTTTACTGCTATAATATTTGGTTGTAGCTTACTTTTGTAACAACAACAATAAGGTTAGTGAATTATTCTAATCTAGGGTTAGAAAAGGTTAATAGGTTGCTTGAGGTAAAATATTTAAGGGTTGATTTCATCAATCAATCAAATGCAAGGTCTAGATCAGTGTCTTTTAGGGCTGATGGAGTCACTTTGCAGCAACAAACTTGAAGGAAACAAATGATAATGTATGAGCTAAGGACAAAAAAGGACGATGATTGAGGTGTTGGTAACTAAAGGCCTCAATCAACAAGCCTTAGAAATAAAACAACTACTAGGAAGTAGGTAACCCTAGGCCCTAGTGGTTTTCCTTCTTCTTTAGCTCAAGCTTGAAATAAACAATGGCTTCATGAAGCAAATGATGCTAGGGTGATGCAATGGTAGGGCTTTAACACAATGCTTCAAGAGGTAGAGTTTCTAGCACAATCTAGTAGGTGAAAAGTTGTTAAGACAAGGACAATAACATGTGCTTGATCTCCTAGGGTTTTAAGTTAGCAATTTCATAATCTTGGAAAAAATGCAAAGTAAATGTATTATAACCATTCAAGGTAAAGAAGAATTGCATAAATTCACTTACATCCACCAAGAATAATCTAGCAACTAGCCTAGTTGAAGACCTTCCACCAAGAAAATGCCCAAAAACACCAAATTTAGCCTCCTCCAAGAAGTGTGCCTAAAATTTCAACCAATAACCCTTGAAAAGGGCGCAAATTTCAGACCTCACTTGTGAGTGAATGGATGATGGAAAAAATACAAGGGGAAAATCCCCTATTTATACAATGGAAATGACCTTTAATTACACAATTAGGTCAAAAAGGCCGACATGGCCAATTTACATGAGAAAATCCAATTTTACACAAAATTATCCAATAAAACCCTAATTTTATCTTTTTAGGGTGACATCATGCCCCTCCTAGGGTGACGTTAGCCTCTCTGTTGGAACACTATCCCTCCAAGTGAAATGTTGGGACTTAAAACCCCTCAGGAACTGCCACACGTGCCAACCCAAACCGTCCTCAAGCTGGACACCTCAATTAGGTAACGTCAAGGCTCTGAATGATGACGTCAAGGGCCTTCAGGGGTGAACATCATGTGGGAGGGCAACACCCTCCCGGGTCCAGGCCTGCCAAGCTGTCACTGCTAGAACATCCTCTTCTCTCTTTGGTGCAAGCCTCTGGTATATGTTTGCCCCTTGTTGGGGTCTCAACATCCATCTGGTGGGATTTTAGCCCTATGGAGATCCGAGCTAATCATCTCCCCATGTGTACCTGTTCATCGGGCATGGTCCTACAACCACAACAAGTACGCCCTCCATGGGCTCATAAGTCACATGGATCATAGCAATGTCAATCACATCTAATAATCAAGTTATCTGAACATGTGCAAAAAAAACCCCTTTCCTAGACAAGTGCTCAAAGACGTTATACTATTCTACAAGCCAGGTTTGGAGAGGGTTTCAGGACGTTCTATTGGGATGATTCTCCTTAGATGTGGGATGTTTCTAGGTGAAGACCAATCTAGGTCATGTAAGCGGATGAGATGGTATGGGGATGTTTGTGCAATTTTTGCAGTGATGAAAGGGAAATGTATGGCTTACCTGTGGGTTCCTCTGAAGAGGGTGAGGTTCACCTTGTCATGGATTCAAGTGTTTCCAAGCCCATTCAATGCCTTTTTTTACATTTTTATCTTATTGTTTTTTCTTTCAAGAGAATAGTTGGGGGACACTGCCTTGGCGTGGTGACCAGTGGTGACAATGTTACCCGCAAGCATTTCATGGAGATGAGAAGGTTGGCTCGTGATGAGACCCCCTTTCTCTTGGCTATGCCACCAAGAGCCACTACCTTGGCATGGTGACCAGCTGAATGGTAGTGTCATACCGCTACATGCCCATGGATCTAATACGTTGGCTCGTGATGAGACCCCCTATCCTCCAACTAGGTCTTGAGTTTATTTGTTTTATGGGTCCCTCTTTTTTCTTACTGAGAAGCCTTTTATTGCTTTCTCGGGGATCCTTGGGCAAAGCATTTGAAGGTTTCGTTCTTTTGGATTTTATCTTTTGCTAGCTACTTTTACCCTCTGGGCCTTCGACCCCTTCTTCCCACAAGGTAAGGTAAAATCCTTTGCTAACTTGGCAAACCCAATGCTCTAACCAATGTAGGGGATGGATGAGAGGGAAGATGATGAAAAGTGATAAGTGTGGTGGGAATGGATGATGGCCTTTCATGAACCCACCCGGTGGAAACTCACTCCTAAGGGAAACAACTTGCTAGGGTATTCTGTCATCCCCCCAGGTATGGACAATTCAAAAGGCATAAGGTCCAAGCACACATCATGAAGCAATAGGAACTAAATGCACATATTCAAATGTTTTGAGAATCAAAGTGACACATACCATGATACCCGGACTCATTACCTCATGGAGAAAGACCCACTGTTTTTGAAGGATTAGTACGAAGGGATGGATGTTGTTGTTGCTGACAGGATGGAGGCGTCGAAGAAGAAAGATGAGCCCTCCAAGGCCAGGCTCAAGTCAATATATCTCTCGGTACTCCATGTCTAGGACTTGTGGGCCTCGAGACATAATATTTTTAGTTATCCCTAGGCTAGGGGATAACATCTGCCTCCAACTCTGGGACATGTGTTCACCGTAGAGCGCATGAGAACCTCGACATCTCTGGTATGAATTGTGACCTACTAGATCTCAACAAAATCTGTTAGTAATCATTTGCGGTGGTGATATCACCCCTCACTCATATATGGTACAATAAAATGAAAGTAAGCGGGCATATATACAAATGGAAATACAACTACTCTAGCATGAAATGCAGATGGTATATATAATGAATTCAAAATGCCTACCTACTTACCTCTACTTACCTATTGGTTGAATGTTAGGTGTAGTCAAATAGCTAGTGAAACCATCCTAGCAATGTCTCACAATACTTGCCTATGTGCTTCATCATAAACCAAAGCAGTGATAAGTTAAGCACAAAAATAACATGAGTTAGAAAATGTATTGTATCATTGGAAATCGTAAGGTCTAGCTCACGGAGGCGGGTGGGAGGGAAAAAATGGTGCCAATTCATACTCTCATGAAAGTGCTCAATCCATCTAAGAAAGGGATCGTGAAAAGTCAAAGGTTCAAAAGACTGACTCAAAGAGTCTGAAGGCTGGCTACCTCAGACGTCTTCACAATTTGAGAACTAGGAAGGGACTAGCAAGAACCTAGAGGATGACTGATAATTTCTCAAGAGGAAGTTGGAAGACCGTGATAATATGATTCTTCTTAAGGTACTCAACCTTCCCCTAAATTCCCAAAGGAGGCTCTATCCTACAGAATACTTGAGATAAGGGACATGTTTCCAAACCATACCCTTAGTGACATAGTGAGGTAGAGTGATCAAGGAGAGGTGGAAAATCTTATCACAAGTATCTTGCTTTAGGAAAGAAACTTCCTCACTCTTATCAAGATCCGAGCATAACGATGGTTGAAAAATTTCTTCATAGAAAAGATCCAAATGCTCATAGGCGTACTCATCAAAATCCTCAAGGTATGACCGAAAGTCATCAAGAGAATATACGACTAGGTCATCCCTGGGTGTTTGGAAAGTATCTATAATTATATCATCTCCTTGTTGCCAATTGTCAAAATTAGTAACCTCATATGATAGTTGCAAAGGCAACTTCTGGAAATGACCTTCAATGTTGTAAATGGGATCCTTATTAGAACCAATCACATCCCACTTACGCCTTCCAACATGTAAGAACTCATCAATATTATCAACCATGTCACTATCTTATCATAACATGGAGGATTTAAAGCATCCAAGGGCTCCTCTTCACTTTCCAAATCATAAAATAAAAAATCATCAAAATTTTGGAAAGGGAAATAACTCATCGTGCTTACTTCTTCCTGTGCAGGAGCTTCAAGAATTTGGATAACTTCATCAAATGGAAGACTTGCTTCAACTTTATAATGCAAAGGATCTAGCTTGTCCAAGGGTTCCATTTCTTCTTCATTATCTGAATCATAGAATAAGGTATTATCAAAAACCTGAAAAGGAAAGTGACTAACCTCATCATCTTCTTCTTGTGCAGGAAAAATGGGATCTTGGATGGCTTCATTAGAGGTAAGAGTACTCATTAATACTTTGTCATCGTGTTTGATATCCCCAGGTTCTAATTCCTCAACCATGTCTTCATTATTGTTGGGAGAAGAATGAGTAATCCTATGCTCTTCCTTGTGGGATTGGAAAACCTCATCAAGATCCTTCTCCTTAGCCTCTTGTTGGTTGATGATTCGTTCCCCTTCTTCTTGGAAATCATCAGTAAAGGTTTCAAGGGAAACTAATCTTTCCAAACTAAGAGTATTTGAGGTAAAGAGGTGTCTTTCCTTGGACAAGGAGATATTTGCCTCGATTTCTTTAGCCATGTCATGAGCTTCATGGAGCGTTCTTGAGCCCCTTTTACTGAGGAGAAACCCTAAATGCACTAAGAGTGCATTGGTATAGAGATAAACGAGGTACTTGTCTTCAGGATGATGGCTTCTAGGAATTTGAAATAGTAGATCCTCAAACCTATCCTGGAACTGTCTGATAGTTTCATTATTAGTTTGTTTTATATGCTCGAGTCTTTTTAGTCGTATTGGCATGTCTTCCAACTTAATACCCCATCTTTTGAGAAAGGTTTCTTCCAATTGGTCCATAGATGTGATGCTAGCATCAGGGAGGTCTTCATACCACTCCCTAGCATTTCCATGAAGGGTGGCAGAGAAGAGTTTCATTGCCAAATATTCAGCATCATCACTGATAGGGTGGAGTTGAAAGAAAGCCCAAAAATCAGCCATGTGATAGTCATCTCCCTCCCCATCACTTCCAGTGAATCTAGGGAGCCAATTTTTCGTACTTAGGGGGCATTTTCCTAGGGAATCCCAAGATTCTACTCATGTCTAAGGGTTTGAAATTTCCCGGGTCCCATTGAGAAGTCATGGTTGGTTTTATCAATAGTGGAGTCGCCAAATAATTTTCTTGAAATTATCAAAGGGATGAGGGGATCACCCTCAGTGGAGTCACCACGTAAGCTTTGTAAAGTAAAGGCTTTTGAGGAACGGCTTACCGAAAAGTGTCATCTTTGAGGAGAATTGACTCAATGTTCCCTGGCAACGACGCCAAAATGTTATCGCACAATTTGTACTTGTCCCAAAGAGAAAGGCTAAAGGAGGGAAAATTGGACTAACATGAGGTTGTCCTATCACTGTCACCTTAATAAGACACCTCTTTCTATTTAGGGATGATAACTCAGGGGAGACGTCCCTGGTGACCTAGGGGTTTGAGAAGGCAGAGGTAGAAGTGTCGATAAAAGATATCCCCTCTCACAAGTCACACTGATAAGAAAGTCCCAAGGTTTTAGTAAATGAAGCAATGATATGCTTGAGTGTACCTGCCTAGAACAAAGCAACAAGAAAACAATACCTTTTGCAAGTACAATTTGATGTTAGTGCTTTATAAAACCTTGGACTTGTTGATAAAAGCAATGAGTTGATGCAAGATGAAACAAACATAATTTTATAACAACAATGTATAGCTTCACAATAAATGCCTTAAATAAACTTCACAATGACCAAAAATGATAACCCAACAATAACAATATATTGGCACTTGTCAGAAGCTTTTACTTCTGTAATAATTGGTTGTAGCTTACTTTTATAACAACAGCAAGAAGTTTAGTGAATTAGTTTAATCTCGGGTTAGAAAATGTTAGTAGGTTGCTTGAGGTAAAAGATTCAAGGGTTGATTTCATCAATCAATCAAATGCAAGGTCTAGATCAGTGTCTTTTAGGGATAATGGAGTCACTTTGTAGAAACAAACTTGAAGGAAACAAATAATAATGTATGAGCTAAGGACAAAGAAGGATGATGATTGAGGTGTTGGTAACCCAAGGCCTCAATCAACAAGCCTTAGAAGGAAAACGACTGCTAGGAAGTAGATAACCTTATGCCCTAGTGGTTTTCCTTCTTCTTTAGTTCAAGCTTGAAATAAACAATGGCTTGATGAAGCAAATGATGTTAGAGTGTTGCAATGGCAGGGCTTTAGCATAATGCTTCAAGAGGTAGGGTTTCTAGCACAATCTAGTAGGTGAAAAGTTGTTAAAACAAGGACAATAACATGTGCTTGATCTCCTAGGGTTTTAAGCTAGCAATTTCATAATCTTGGAAAAAATGCAAATTAAATGTACTATAATCATTCAAAGTAAAGAAGAATTGCATAAATTTACTTACATCCACCAAGAATAATCTAGCAATTAGCCTAGTTGAAGACCTTCCACCAAGAAAATGCCCAAAAGCACCAAATTTAGCCTCCTCCAAGAAGTGTGCCTAAAATTTCAGCCAATAACCCTTGAAAAGGGCTCAAATTTCAGACCTCACTTGTGAGTGAATGAATGATGGAAAAAATACAAGGGGAAAATCCCCTATTTATACAATGAAAATGACCTTTAATTAATAAATTAGGTCAAAAAGACTGGCATGGCGAGTTTACATGAGAAAATCGAATTTTACACAAAATTATCCAATAAAACCCTAAATTTTTTATCTTTTTAGGGTGACGTCATGCCCCTCCTAGGGTAATGTTAGCCTCTCTATTGGAATGCTAGCCCTCCAAGTGAAACATTGGGGCTCAAAACCCCTCAGGAACTGCCACACGTGCCAACCCAAACCGTCCTCAAGTTGGACACCTCAACTAGGTGACGCCAAGGCTTTGAATGATGACGTCAAGGGCCTTCAGGGGCCAACATCATGTAGGAGGGAAAGACCCCCATGGGTCCAGGCCTGCCAGGATGTCTCTGCTGGAAAGTCCTCCTCTCTCTTCAGTGCAAGCCTCTAGTATATGTCTACCCCTTGGTAGGGTCTCAGCATCCATCTGGTGGGATTTTAGCCTTATGGATGTCTGAGCTAATCATCTCCACATGTGTACTTGTCTGTCGGGCATGGTCCTGCAACAACAATAAGTACGCCCTCCATGGGCTCATAAGTCAAAGGGATCATAGCAATGTCAATCACATCTAATAATCAAGTTATCTAAACATGTGCATAAAACCCCCCTTTCCCAGACAAGTGCTTAAAGACATTATACTATTCTACAAGCCATGTTTGGAGAGGGTTTCATGACATTTTATTGGGCTAATTCTCCTTAGATGTGGGATGTTTCCAGGTGAAGACCAATCTAGGTCATGAAAGTGGATGAAGTGGTATGGGGATGTTTGGGCAATGGGTGCAGTGATGACATGGAAATGTATGGCTTACTTGTGGGTGCCTCTGAAGAGGGTGAGTTGCACCTTGTCATGGATGCAAGTGTTTCCAAGCCCATTCAATGCATTTTTTTACATTTTTATCTTATTGCTTTTTCTTTCAAGAGAATAGTTGGGGGACACTACCTTGGTGTGGTGACTAGTGGTGACAATGTTACCCACAAGCATTTCACGAAGATGAGAAGGTTGGCTTGTGATGAGACCCCCTTTCTCTTGGCTATGCCACCAAGAGCCACTACCCTGGCGTGGTGACCAACTGAATGGTAGTGTCATACCGCTACATGCCCGTGGACCTAATAAGTTGGCTCTTCATGAGACCCCCTATCCTCCAACTAGGTCTTGAGTTTATTTATTTTATGGGTCCCTCCTTTTTCTTATTGAGAAGCCTTTTATTGCTTTCTTAGAAATCCCAGGGCGAAGCATATGAAGGTTTTTTTCTTTTGGATTTTATATTTTGCCAGCTAATTTTACCCTCTAGGCCTTCAACCCCTTCTTCCCACAAGGCAAGGTACAACCCTTTGCTAGCTTGGAAAACCCAATGACCAAACCAATGTAGGGGATGGATGAGAGGGAAGATGATGAAAAGTGATAAGTATGGTGGGAATGGACGATGGCCTTTCATGAACCCACCCGGTGGAAAATCACTCCTAAGGGAACCAACTTGTTAAGGCATTTTGTCATCCCCCCAGGTATGGAAAAGTCAAAAGGAAAAAGGTCCAAGCACACGTCATGAAGCAAAATAAATTAAATGCACATATTCAAATGTTTTGAGAATCAGAGTGACACATACCATGATACCTAGACTCATTACTTCATGGATCATGACCCACTGTTGCTGAAGGACTAGGCTGATGGGATGGATGTTACTATTGCTGACAGGATGGAGGCGCTGAAGAAGAAAGTTGGGCCCTCCAGGGCTAGGCTCAAGTCAATATGGCTCTCGGTACTCCATGTTTAGGACCTGTGGACCTTGAGACATAATCTCCTTAGTTATCCCTAGGGTAGGGGATAACATGCAACATCGCACTTACCCCTTCGTTGTTGTCCAATTTCGTTATGAAGTTCTTCCGCAGCAGCCAAGTGTTGCACCAATGGATCGTTGTGCTTGAAGTTTGACCCCCTTGCCATGTTGTTGTGCATTAGCTTGTGCAAGTGCCGAGTAGTTGGATGGTCGGACCAACCATCATTGTTTGTACAAAGGCACACCTCCATGTCAAATTGATCTCCTCCCATCATAACTCGACTCATCCATACAACTCTGACAACACAATTTCTTGACAAACCGCTCAAGCAAAAAAATAATTTTGAAATACATCAATTGACAGTTGATTCATAGTCTAGGACCCCCTTGCGCTCCACTTTGAAGTGGATATTCTCCTTCAACCTCCATTGGTGCAACACCAAGACCTCCCTAACCGTCCTCTCTATTTCCATGGTGAGAAACAACTAACAATTGATTGATGGAAATGGACTGAGTATGTTGTGGCAAACCAAATTTCTCAGAAACCGACACTCTGTTTCCAAGCTCTTGATGTGCTAGGTGAAGGATTGTTCCAGATTTCCAACTTTGATTGTTAACTGGTGGAGGGCAGAGCGGTTTGCTTCAGAGATTTCCTCATGGCGTTAGAGGATTTGTTTGACTTCCTTCAAAGAAGGTTCCATTTTCAGACCAAAAAAACACAACTATAACCAATATAACCAAGCCCCAAACCACTTATTTTTTTAATGTCAGGATTGATTGAAACAAAGGCAAATAAGATTTTAACACTAGGAGATCACATGCATTCCACTTCTCTGGTTTCATAATTTAAAACAGTTGTGCAAACATGGCTTCCATAATTCCCAATCCCATAAACACACCCATTTCCATAGAAGCAAACATAATAACAAATTCCCAAAGTAAATCCTCTATCAGAAAAGAGAAAGCCAAACTAAGCTTTAATTATCAGAGCAGAAACTTAATTATCCTCAAGCCATGGTTTATCTTCCTCAATAATCACATTATCCAAACCAAAGAACAAGAACCAAATTGAGATATTTCCCCACCTTCCAGCTTCTAACACATTACGAAGAGGATTAACAAGACAAAGAACGAGGTATTCCAAATTGCTAGCCCACAAACCAGAGCCCCTGATCAAGAAGGAGAGCCCAGAGAGTAGAGGAAAGTTTGCATTTACAAATCTCAGAGACACAAAGCCAAAAAAACTAAACTGGACTCCTCCAGAAAATAAAACAACATCATCATAATCTCCAAACCATAAGCAATTTTTACTCCCAAACCCCAAAATGATCGAACCAAAGAGCATCAGATAGCTAAAAAACTTATACCATCCACCATTGACTACCTCTCCTTCCCAAATGTAAACAAGTGTAAATGAAGAATGACCCATAATGCCATTCTCAAAACCAATACCATATCCACTAACATTAAACTCAATAAGCAAGGGAAGGTCTTCAAAATCATGACTCAACACATTAAATTTCCATACTCTAAAGAGAGAGAAATTGCTAGGAAAGAACCTGAGGACCAAAGGGGATCTGGCCGACAAAGGGATATCACTCAACATCGAACACTTGACGTCCCAAACTCTCACCAGCATGCCCCTCTTCTCCTTTAGTGCAACGCACCAAAAACCAAAACCACAACGAGGGGTGAAAGTCATTGTTGCAACCAAATTCCAATAAAACCAAATCCCACACAAGCCAACATGAATAAGGGCAATAACTTTGGCTCAAAATAAATGAGCATGGAAGTTGATCACGTGGTCAGACCAGCATGCAAACTACCATCTGTCCCATGAAATAAATGACTCCAACATAAAACTATGGGATATGAAAAAAGTCCCTTTCACCATTGACTATAATTTCTCCTTCTCCTAAGGTAGAACTATTTTTTTCCCATTGGTCCACTTCATTGTTATACTTGCACGTAATATGGAAGGCATTGTATTCTTCAAACTCAGCAAGAAGACTAAGTGTACAAGATATTACCCCTGGAAGACCTTGTTTTCGATGTTAGATTCTTTGATGATAGCTCTGATCATGAGCATGGTGTCACCCGGGATAGTCATCTTTTGAATTCCTTTTGCCTTTGCAAGCCTAATGCATTGTCAAAAAGAATAAGCTTCTACAGAGTTATTTAAAATATTACCTAATCCCCAAGCATAATGGACAAAAGTATTCCCTCTGGGATCACAAATTGTCCCCCTTGCACTTACCACCCCTAATCTAGATATCATTTTATTAGTCACTTATATAAATGTGACTTCTACATTAGATTATATATATTATTGGAGTGTTATACTTCGACAAAGATTTGATTAAACCATGCACTTTTATCTCTCTAGAATCGATAACATAACATTCTTGTAAGGTCTTATGATTTGAATCCCTAATTGAATCATGACCTTTAAGAACATAGCATTGTTTGATGCACCTAAGTCAAGCATTCAATTATGTAGCAATAAATCATTTACATTAGAGTAACATAAAATGGTGAGTGACTATCATTTAGTTCCCCCTGGTTCATGCATTGACAAACAACAAGGTTGTTTTCATTTTCTTCCTACACTAGCAACTTCTTAACCTTCTCCTTTAGAGTTGGAATCTCCATAAGCTCCATGAAATTTATTTGTATTTTCACCTTGGACAACACATTAGCCAAGTCTAAATTCAAAATTTCATCAATTTGCATACCTATCTTTGGCTTTTGAAGCTATTTTGTTTGCTAGCTCAGTTATTTTGTTGCAGCCCTAGGTGTTAATTAGGCACCTTCTTTACCATGACTTGTGCCAAATAAGCTCACATTTTCAATGCCCTTTTTCCCACCTTTATGTAATGAAAAATCTGATTTCTTGTTCTAATTGTTGATTTTTGTGGGCTAAGTCTTTGCAAATTTATGTATAGAAACCCTACTTTCTTTGAGGGAAGGATTATCACCAAAAACTTCATGTAATCTTTCTATTTTTATGCTTTCCCTTCTTATTTTAGCCATGCATTCTTTATAAATAGGTTAAACTTTATCATCTACAAATTCAAACTATATGTCAAATCAAAATTTTCATATGTACATTGATTCTAGATGCTCTTAGCATGGTGGGATACTACTATGAAATATGAGCATGTATGTCCTCCATGAGGTTGATTACAATGCCTACACCAATAAGGATTTCCATATTCAACTAAATTTGTATGTTCAAAAGTTGCAAGTGGTTTCGGTTCCCCCATTCTCTTTGTTTCTATCAACACTAAAATCTCTCCTTAGATAAGCATTTAGCCTCGGGTAAAATTGACTTTGTTGCCCCTTTTTATCCAAGTCGTCATGTTGTTCATGCTTTGTATGACATTGGTTAATTTGTCATGAAATTTTCTCATATAGATCAAGTGTTTGTTCGTTAACATTCAAGGCCCTTGGTTTTGTCTCAACTTTAGGGCCTATTTCCCTATATGACCTGAATAAATCCATTTTCCCTTAGGCTAAAATATTGTTTTCTATTTTTATGGCCATATCCTAAGCTTCTTTACAATTTATTGGACTTTTGTACTTTAGGCAAGAAACCAAAATGTACATAAAAGACATCGATTAACTTTGATTAGTGCAATTAGCTTATATATGTTCTCGTCAGTCATCTCGATCTTCATGATTGTCTGCTCATTTGTTAAAATTCCTTACAAAAGGGTTTTGATCATGGTCACGATAACCAATCTCTATTATTTTATTTCAATGTCTCGAGTAACCTTCTTCTCCACCATTACTCCCACGTCCTTGTTCCCTTATATTAATGGTTACCATCGATGAACTTATGAGTTGAATCATTTTTTCCATGGTGTTTATCATCCCCTTCAAGGGAGTTCTCATGCATTCCTCCATTGATAATGTAATCTCTAATTTCCAATCATGATTCTAATGAGTGGCTCAAAATGAATCCTTTGCTAGCATGCACCATGACCAATCAAGTGCTCCAGTGCTTTGAGCCCAAAATAGTTATGAACCCAAGGACTGCACTAAGAGAGGAAAATTATCATTATGAAAGGAATTTTAGTATAATAACAACAATAAGCTTAACTATAACAATAACATATTCAACAATAATGACTGTAATTTCAGCGATGAGAATAGTAGATTAAGAAAATATATGTTGAAATATTGATTGGATGTATCTCCAACACTGGGAACAACGGCTAAATAATAGAGGTTTTGGCACAAAATGCCTCCAAAATTGAACATAGATTGGAAAAATGATGTGAATCTTAGAAAAAATTAATGTGTATTTGAATGTCATATAACTCGGTAAACTAGCATATAAACAAAACAAATTTCTTAAGAAGGTATGGAAACCAACCTAGACCCAGAGTCTTGAAGATGTAGTATGGATTTCTAAAGATTCAATCTCTCAAGAACACTTTCAACAAAAGCATTCCAACAACGTGATGCCCGGATGGTTGTGGGCCTATCTGTAATTTCGTCTCCCACTTACCTCTTTATCCAAGCAATGGCTCAAGATTGCCTTCAACAAAAGCATTCCAATAACATGTTATCTTGATGCTTGTGGACCTATTTATAATTTCCTCTCCCACTTACCTTTTTATAATTTACACGAGGGATAGGTGGCTCTACATGCATTGTAATCTCTTAATCATTTTTCCACGTGATGAGATCCTTATTACCCACTTGTGGGATTATTTTTGTAACTTGCACCTAACAAGTGTTCTATTGCCACATGTAAATAAATTATTTTGTAACTTACTTCAACATGAGTTGTGGCAATGAAAAAATTCCAAGTCAACCAAAATTTTAATGCATGACTATTAACACTCGTATACATATTGATTATTTTACCCTTGGATGGGGTGATAGGGATGCATGTTAACTACACCATTATGGTAGCAAGGGAAGACAAGACAAATAAAAAACATGCAACACGATATGGAGAGGTCGAACTCATCTCTGCCAAGCCAGTTTCGTTAGGACCCAATACCAATGCGCCAAAAGATAATGCACAAGGTGCGCGAGGAGTATTGGGAGTTATCATTGAAGAAAATGGATTATGGTCGTGGTAGAGGGAGTCAGATTTTATTTGTATCCAATATGGAAGCAAGAGACTTTGTTCTCTCCACTTGTTTGGCCACACTGCCCTTAATCAACATTATATGGAAAAGATAGTTGAGGAGCAGATCTCTAATAGGAGACCACATAGAAGTACTGGTGCAAAAATTGTTACTATGGACTATGCTACTCACTACTCAATTTTGAGGCAAATGGTTTCAAGAAGGAACATGAGGACACGAGGTTGTCCCTCCCAAAAACCAAGGTAGAATAAGACCACTAAAAACCTAAACTCAAAAGGAGAAGGTTGTAATTGAAAATCACACTTGTAGGCAGAAATTGGAAGCTCTAAGAATGATAAAGGGGTTCACTGCCAAACACAAGGCCTCAACCATGTAGAAGTTGAACAATCTAGAAGACAAAGTTCATCAAAAGAGAAGGGCCACCTACAATCAAATGATTGATAAGGAGCTAGAAAAAATAGTGCCAAACATTGGGGTCTCTTGAAGCATGGTCTCTCTATTATTACTCACAATTGACATGTATTGGCATACCAACAAGATGATTCTCTACATCGTGGACAAACAAATAGAAGGGGGTAATCCTACCCTCGAACACAACTTGGGTACTCTTCAACTATTGGATGAAAAATGTGACTCCCTTCTAGATGTAATTCAAGGACAAGAGGGTTCAAAATGTGGACATGCTCTAGAGGACTCAACAACAGTAGAGGATGACTCCAAGTGCCAAGTTGGAAGCAACCCAAAGCACCCCATCTCTCTTGAAGAGGAGGGTTAACCATGAGTTTTCATGGTTCCCCCTCTCAAGCTATTGGATACTCTTCAACTATTAGATACACATCCAGTTATTTCAACTTGGTTTCATGGGACAATGGACTAGCCCATGCCAATTTCTCTTGGAAGACTATTTATGTTTTTTTTTTCTTTCAAACATACCCAAACTGGCTACTGTTTTAGCATTTTTTGTTTGAATATGGAAATATGGTTGCTAAGAACAATCATTCAACTCAAGTCTCTATCTTTTACTATTAAGTATTTGAGAGGTCATCCAAGTCTCACTAGGTTAACCTCTCACCCTAACTATAATTTCCATTGTATATGTGAATAGATAGAATCACTCTTACTTACCAAAAAACAAAGTCAAGTTATGGTAATAAAAAACCTACCAACTACAAGTTAACATAAAACCCTATTACTAACATAATGTGCAATGACTAGGACTCTCACAAAATAATTAACATAAAGTACCAATGACTACATAACTATTAGAATTTTGATGTAAAGAAATTAATGCAAATTCATAAATTTTACCTCAACCTTGACGTTCCATCGTTCTATTTCTTCTGAACTTTTAGCCTTGGGGTTGAATCTAAAATTTAAATATCATGTACTTCACTTCTTTTAACCCCAATTCATAAGTCATGCCAAGAAAATAAATACTAAACAAGTGTAGTTCAGTGAATCAATGTTTCCAGTGCTTATGACACACTTTCCAAGCATATAACTAATATATAAATACTTGTCACAATATATTTATTATAGTCTTAGATATGCCCCTTTAGCTTCTATATTTTTGTTAAATCACTTTACAAAATCTGCTCAATGTTATGTCAAATCGACATGCATAAATAGCTCTAGAAACTAATCAATCATCAAAAGAACATAAGCTACAAATCAAACCTACAATTATAAAAAGTTTAGGTAGAAAATCATGCTTATATATATATATATATATATATATATATATATATATATATATATATGAAGTTATGAGTGGATACCAATAACTTCATACAAGCTAGTAGTACAAGTCATGCTTTCCAAACCATAATTACGGAAACCATAATAAAACCCTAGATACCAACTCCTAGTTGGGAATTACTCTCAACCAAAGCCAATCACTCCACCAAAGATCCATAACAAGCTAGCAAACACACTAGTAAGTCACTCCTTGGAACCTACACTTTGCATTCAACAATACTAGAGAAAGCAAGATAGTCTCTCACTATCTTCTCCACATCAAACACTCCAAGTAGCACCAGGGTTTCCAAATGCCACAAAACCCTAGTTTTCTTCTCTTACAAGAACAACAACTTTCCTTTTATCCTCTAGGGTCTCTCCCAAACCCTAGCTTCTTTGTCGTCTTAGGAAAAACCATATTCATGGTCTTCTTCTTGAATCTCGTAAAGAAACTTAATACTCAAGACAAAGAGAGAAAAGTACCTTAAAAATAGTACAAGTGAGAGAGACAAGTTCACTCTAGCCCTTACTCCTCCCTTAATTTATATGAAAGGTGAGGGAGGCTAACAATAAAAAAGTGGACCATGTCCACAACAAGCAACCTAACTAAACACTAGATAGGTCCACATGTGTAGCACTCCAACTTTAAGTGACGCATGCCAAAATCCAAGGTATGCACATCCACCAAGCAAGGGTCCCATGCTGAGCACACTCCACATGTAAAGTCAAAGATACTTTCAATAGTTAACATTCTAATTATCTTTTAATTGTTACCATTAAAGTTACAACACTAACTGTGTCTATTAATTATTAGTATATTAATTATGACGTTATTAGAAATTATTTCTTGATATATTTATTAACCATATTCATTTATAATTGAGATTTTGTTTGTTTCAAGAAATGGATATTAAATTTCATCCCAACTTTGTTATAAATTAACATATGGATAATGTGAATAAAACAAACATTGTCATAATTAATGACATGTAGTTAATTAATACAAATAGTTATTTATACTAGGGTTATAATATTCAACGTATATATATATATATATATATATATATATATATATATATATATATATATATATAAACAAGAATGGATATATTTTGTATTAGAAAATTGTTGCAGTCACATTCACCACCTTAATAATACAACATAAATAAGATAGTTGTCCAAAAAGATATCTTGAAACTTGTCCAAAATTTGGAACTTATTGTATAGAGAAACAAAACAATCCTTCAGAAAGGATTTTGAAAAGCTACAACTAGTATAAATTGTGTAAAAAACACCTAAGATTAAGCAAAATTTACAAAACATTAAACATTGGTACTGAATAAAAGCATGGTGGTTATAAGCTTCCTCCTAGTTCTCTATGTTAGCCTGAAAGTTCTTGTATACAACCAACATTTCCACATATTCCTATTATTGTTGAACAATCTTATCTTCCTTAACCTCCTCCACTACAAACCCAATAGGCAGCCTGGCATTTGAAGTAGTTGAAGTACAATTTTGTACCAGACTTGCAACCATTTGTCAAAGAGCAACACACTCAACTTGATTTCCTATTTTCACTGTGTAAGGTTTCCAAAATGAAGGCATATTCATTGTTTCTAGTTTCTTCCTGGGAATGCATCCTAACAATAATAAATAAAATCAAATTCCTATTATCGGTGATGAAATCTTCATGCCTCCTCATAGCTCTGTGAATATCAATAGTCTCACACAATGGGCATCTCCTAGAATGCCCATGGTCCATTATGAAGGTATTGCATAACACATATAAAAAAACCCTTACCACTACCCACCACTAATAGACTACCATAACCATTAACTAGTCCCTTTTCCAACATTCTCTCAGGCAATTGACAACATATCATAAAACTATCAATTTCATAGTTTGTTCCACTAAACTTTTTCTTTTCAACATAACGAGGAAGTCGCACTAAAGGCTTCAGTGGGAATTGCAGTTGAGCTACAATTCCAAGCCGTCGGACAAGGAAACGACCTGCACTAAAACCACTAAGCCACCAAACAAGGCCAAGAGAACCAAGATCTCATTAGAGTGTACCATAACATGTCTCAAGACCATAGCAAAATCCCAAATTCACACGAAGATGGAACAAAACAAGTATCCACAAAGGCTCCCCAAATTGCATACTTGAAGCCATATACATTATCCTACTTGTAATAAAACCCAAATCCAAGTGCAAATGATGAATCTTCTCCCATATTAAGCATTGAGTGTGTGAGGGTACTGCAAATGTTATGCACCTTAGATGTCGTGTTTCATGTTTAAGTCGCCCATGTTTATTAATGTGCCATTTATCTCACATGTGAATTAAATACATGACTATGATTTAAATTTTAATATATGGGGGAAGTTGACACCCCACTTTTTGTTCTTAAGGTGCCACAATCTATTTGAGCGACCATATTGGCTAGTCGATTTCCCTTTTGGTTAATGTCCCTTGAGATGTGATAGTATTTGACACTTTCAAACCTACCAACTTCCTCTCGTATTCACTTAACAATTCTTGTGAGTTTACCATCACTCAGATAGGAGTCTTTAGGTATCAATTTGATAACTAATATTGAATCCCTAATAACAATTAGACTTTTGACATAACTTGCATCAATAATCCTCAACCCTTGGAGTAGAGCCAATGCCTCCTCTTGATTATTTGACACTCTACCCATACCCCATTCGAAGGTATTTTCTCGATTTCCTCCGATATCAAGAATGATACCTGCACCTACCACCCCTTAATGCATATAATTATTAACATGAATATCGTAATATCAATTAGTTTTTTTTAATAACTTAACTAACTTAATATTAATCATATTCATTTATAATTGAGATTTTGTGTGTTTCAAAAAATGGATATTAAATTGCATCCCAACTTTGTTATAAATTAACATATGGATAATGAAAATATACATTATCAAGTAAGCACTCTAAAACAACATTGTCATTATCAACAACATGTAGTCAATTGATACATATAATTATTAATAATAATGTTATAATATTCAAAGCATATAATTTTATTTATTTTTTTAACAAAAATGGGTATATATTGTATTAGAAAGTTGTTGCATCCGCTTTTTTTTAGCATAATAATACAACAAAAATAAGATAGTTGTCCAAAAAGATATCTTGAAACTTGTCCAAATTTTGGAACTTGTTGTGTAGAGAAACATAACACTCCTTTGCAGAGGATTTTGAAAAGCAACTACTAGTATAAATTATGTTAAAAACACCTAAGATTAAGCAAAATTTGAAAAAACATTAAACACTAGTACCGAATAAAAGCATGGTGATTGTAAGCTTCCCCCTGGTTCTCTGTGTTGGCCTGAAAGTTCTTGTATACTACCAACATTTCCACATCTTCCTTGACCTCCTCAATTATACACCCAATAGATAGTCTAGCATTTGAAGCAGTTGAAGTAGGATATTTGACCAGTCTTGCAACCATTTCTCCAAGTAGGATATTTGACCAGTCTTGCAACCATTTTACCAAGAGAAACACACCCAACTTGAAGAGATTCTATTTTCTTCTTTTGACTATGCAAGGTTTCCAAAATAAAGGCATATTTAGTGTTTCTAGTTTCTTCTTGAAAATGCATCATGCCAGTAACAAATAAATCAAATTCTTATTATTAGTGATGAAATCTTCCTTCCTCCTCAAAGCTCTGTGAATATTGGTGGTCTCACACAATGGGCATCTCCCATAATTCCCATGGTCCATTTTGAAGGTACTGCATAACACCTGTAAAAACCCCCAACCACTACCCACCACAAACAAACTACCATAACCATTAATGAGTCCATTTTCCAACATTCCATTAGGTAATTGACAACATAACATAAGACTATCAATTCCATAATTTTTTCCACTAACCTTTTGCTTTTCAACGTAGTGAGGAAGGTGCACTGGAGACTTTAGGAGGAATTTCAATTGAGGCACAATTCCAGGGCACCAAACTAGGAAGCGACCCGCACCAGAACCACTAAGCCACCAAACAGGGATGAGCAAACTAAGATTCCACGAGAGTGTACCAAAACTCATCTCAAGATCAAAGGAAAAGCCCCAATTCACACAAGGATGGAACATAGCATGTAACCACAGAGAAAGAGTCTATAAAGGCTCCCCAAATTGTAGACTTGAAGCAAAATCCATTATC
Organism: Picea engelmannii; assembly: GCA_009831015.1. Classification (NCBI taxonomy): domain Eukaryota; kingdom Viridiplantae; phylum Streptophyta; class Pinopsida; order Pinales; family Pinaceae; genus Picea; species Picea engelmannii. The sequence goes on along the minus strand of ML841416.1, from coordinate 18,189 downwards.
CCACTTGCTGTAAAATCCAAATCCGAGTGCAATTGATTAACTTGTTTCCACGTTAAACATCAAGTGTGTGAGGGTACTATGAAGGTTATGCACCTTGGATGCCATGTTTCATGGTCAAGTCACCCACATCGATTAATGTGTCATTTATCTCTCATGCAAATCAAATACATGACTATGATTTAAAGCTTAAGGTATGGGGGAGGTTAAAACCCCACTTTTTGTTCTTAAGGTGCCACAATCCCATTGAGCGGCCATATTGGCCATTCAATTTGTCTTTTGGTTAATCTCCCTTTAGATGTGATAGTAGCTGACTCTTTCAAACCTACCGACTTCCTTTCCTATTCACTTAACAATTCTTGCAAGTTTGTCATCACTTGAAGAGGAGGCTCTGAGTATCAATTTGATAACTAACATCGAATCCCTAATAACAATCATACTTTTGATATAACTTGCATCAAAAAGCCTCAACCCTTGAAATAGAGCCAATGCCTCCTCTTAATTATTTAACACTCTACCCATACCCCATTCAAAAATATTTTCTTGATTTGCTCTGAGTTCAAGAACAGTCCCCACACTTACCAATCATAATATAAATTAGATTTAAAAATAAATAAATTAGCCAACTTAGCATTAATATATCACAACATAAAGTACAAACAAGACTACATATAACCCATGACTGGGAAATAATATAAATTAAAAATTTATTGATTTAACATTATCATATTAAATTTATGCATCACTTAATTTCATTTTAACACTGTATGACATGAACATAAATGCATCTTTACATATTTCTTGGGATCTATACATGTAATTGAGAGAAGAGAGACAAGGTGTTTAGTAAGATCCAAAACTTAATTTTCGAATAGGAAAATTTTATTATAAAATATAAGCCTCATGTTATTACTATGTTGATATATATATATATTTTTTAACGAGAACGGTTATGTTGCATTAATCAACTTTCAGGCAGACCTGAATCAGAAAGTTACATATCTGAAGAAGGTTGGTGACCTCTAACAGTGCTGCCAACCTTCTTGTGAACGTCTTGGGAAACCCGTCCCATTTGCTTCTTGAGCTAATTCGAGAAGATGACAAAAATTGCATACATGAGTAAATTCTCACAAATTGTGAGCATAGTAGAAAACAAAAGAAAAGCATTATACCGAGGGGGATGAAAATTTCCCCTTAATGTAGGGGTCCAGCTTTTTCTGAGATCCTAAAGAAATGTTGGAGGCCGCCTCCTTTTCTCTGCGAGCTTTATTGGTCTTTCGCCCTCTGGTAAGGGG
>ML841416.1:0-10806 GCA_009831015.1 Picea engelmannii | reverse complement strand
ATATTGAAACCAGCGCTAATTGATTACATAAAAGTATCGGTGCACATTTCATATGAAACACACTGGTGAGTATTAATATTAAACACACCGATGAGATTAATAATTAAAATGCACCGAGAAACATTGACCTGTGATAGTGCAATTATTGTTATTTTTTAATTCCATTATTTATCAAAAAATTTACATATCTCTTATATTTTGATCAGTGAATTTGGATACGATGTTTGGATTAATTTTTTATATCATCAAATTTTGCATCTCTTCATTATAATATTTAGTCATCCATATGTTTAATCAGCGATGTAATATTTCACAGCGAGATCAGACAACGCAATAGAATAAATTAAAACATATTTTATTATATGAATAAGAGGGTCTTTGCCATACAAAATGGGACACTTATCAGTAATCCCTTGTCTTTCAATTGGGACACTATGTCCATTACATTAAACAAAAATGTTTTATTTTCACAGACAATTATTTCAAAAAAATACAATTGCAACTTGCATTGATATCCAAATATATTGGTCATCATTCTTCACTGGAACTGTTGTCAGTGCTAGAGCTACTTCCATGCCTTGGGATATTTTGTTGAATGTTTGGTTGATTGCCTCGATTGTTTTGTTCTTCTTCAAGTTCCATCTACAAACATAAAAATACACTGTAATGAGTCTATCTACATTGGTGAGAATAATGAAAATTGAAATAAATAATATACATGAATGTAAATTGAAAAGCGACGTACCTGCAAAGCAAGAATTGACTCATGACTCATACACATATGTTCAAAATCAAATCTCATGCCTTGTTTCAACAATTATTCTGTTGGCTCAGTTCCATACTTTGTTTCCTACAAGTTTTATACCCCATAATAAATCATAGATTTAATATAAATTATATTTTTTGTAAATCATTAATTATAGAATGATAGAAGTAAAACAACGTAAATTATACTTACAAATTCCACAATTAATTTTTGATATGCCAACATATATTCACAACCCTTAATTAACGCAATGTCAATCAATTTTTCTGATGGTTCTTCTTTGTATGTTAGCACCTGTTTGAAGACATTCAAGGATCACTGTTGTAAAACAACTTAAAGTATTCAAAACGAAAAATCTTAAGTTGTTATAAGGAAATAACAACTACTCACAAACTTTGCTATCAACCCCTTTCTTCCTTGTCGTCCAGTTTTATGTGCAAAATTAGTTCCATTTTCTTATCTTTTCTGTAAGAGAATATTTGAAAATTCACATTTAATGCTAAATTAATTATTTGTACCTAATAGAAAAATTCAATGATTACATACATTTGAAGCACGTAGTTGTTGAGATAACTCCTCGTGTGATGCAATTATGTCCATTTGTTTGATCATCTCCTTGTACACGTTTTTGGACATTCCTACTGGCATATTTCAGATATCAGCTTGTTGATCCTATGAGATTTTCATAATTTTCCTAAAAAAAATAACATGACAATAATGTATTTTTATATTGATATATGAAAACTAAATATCACAAAATTGATATATTAATAAATGAATACTTTGCAATATATATATATATATATATATATATATATATATATATATATATATATTCTAAAAATACATTTTTAGGAATATTACTTTTTGAATTATTCTTTTTTGTTGTTGTATGTTTTTGCTATTGCAAGTATGACAAGTCCCATTGACCATTGCTCTGGAAATTCTTAATGTAGTTTAAATATAACCTGGTTCTTGGAATCATTGAATTGATTTCTATATTGTAAGTGGAAAGTACTTCTATATGTTCGTTCCACNTTCAGATGAGCTAAGGACCAATTCATTATCATTTACATCTTCTATATTAATTAATTTTATTTTTTTATGATGACATATTGTTCCCTCGTTGTTGGTGCTTGTAGAACATTAAACATATGTGAATTAATAGATTGTTTGAAACATGTCATCTAATATTCCTAAGTATATTATTAATGAAAATTCAAAAAAAAAATCATTGAATAGTATTGATTCGTTCCTCTACAATTTTTCCATCAAAATTTTACACTCTTCTACATTTAGATCGGAAATAATCTTATCGAGCTTCCTCATTTTGTGGCCCTGCATGACACACACTAACCAATACATATTAGTTAAACTTACATATAGTTCAATCATATTAATTTTGTATATAATTTACAGAGAACCTGCCTTTTTTGTTTTTCCGGATGTGTCATCATTGTGTCGACCATAATTTTTCTTATTTGAACTCTTCTCACGCATATTTTTATCAATATACAACATGTACCATTCAATACATATATTATTAAATATATTTTATAAATAAATCACACAATTTTCAGCGAAAAAAATTGTTGTAATCGGTGTGCTTTTTAAATACAAAGCATCAGTGTGTTTATTACATAAAACACACTAGTGCGTTCCATAAAACAAAACACATTGAATAGTTTAATTTCTTTTTTAAAAAATTGTGAATTATAACAATGCGATATATATATAAGACATCACAACGACTATAATAGAAAACAAAAATATAGCAAAAAAACTAAACATTCATAAAATAAAAAAAAACAATAGAAAAATTACACACTGATGTGAAGAAAAATTAAAAAATAAAAATAAAAATATGTGACAACAGTTTCTGTGTTGTTTAGATGAGAATACGACGAGATATTTTTTTTTATTCACCATATTTTTTAAATTAAAAAAAAAATACGGCTTTATCGATGTTCCTTAGACATAAACGCACCAGTGTGTTTCTGTCAAAATGGCGCATCGAAAAATCGGAAAATGTTTTAAAAAAAAAAGTCAAATCCAAAATCGTTTAAAAAAAATAAAAATAAAAATTCAAAGGGCCAATTGCATTCGGGATCCGATGCAATAAGTGGCCCCTTTGCATCACATGCCAAACACTTATATATAGAAAACAAAAAACCCATTAGATCTAAAATGCCTAAAACGAAAAATCTCTAATTCTGAAGTGATAGAGGGAGTTAAACCCTAGGCTGAAATTTTGCATTCACGTAAGAAAAAATAAACAAGGGTTTAAAGTAAGTATGAATAATAGGAATACAATTTGTAAAAAAAATTATAATCAAAATCAACAATAAAATTTAAATTTTTTACTAGGTAGGGTTTTGAGTGAATCACCATACCCTTCAAATCCTAATTTTATGAATATTTATGTTGTTCGAAAGTATTCTTCTGCTCCGCAATGCTCCCCGATATCTCTCTTTCAAATCTATCTCCTGTAAATTTTGGCAAAATAATGAAAATATTGAATACCTTCTTAATATTAAAAAAATTTATGAAAATGGTTTAGAGTGAATCACCATACCCTTCAAATTCTCAAATTCTAAATAATATTGTGGTTCCAAAGTATTATGCTCCTCCACAATGTTCATCCATTTGTCTCTCTTGCAAGTGTCTCCCTTGCAAAATTTTGCAAAATAATGAAATAGTGAATAACTTTTTAGTATTTAAATGACTTTATGAATTTCGATTATCGCTCTTTTTTTAATTGTAATTGGCACGACAGTGCGTTTATGTAAGATGCATTGGTGCGTCCATATTACATTACACACCTGTGCATCCATATTAATTGATGCACCGATAACATATAATTGTTTTTTATTAACAAAATCTCGAAACATGGTGTGGTTAATTTTTCAACGCACCGATGCTTATTATTAATATGTGCACCGATGCATTTTTGGTTTACAAGCGCACCAGGATGCTTTTAAAGTTACTTGAACTTTTATTTGCACATAAAATAGTATATTCATCTCAAATTATCTTTTAGGATGAATTCACATGACTTACAATACTTAAATATACATTTTACGTTTTATGTCACCTTATTCTTAAAAAATGATTTCAAAACTATATTCAAACTCAGATTGTGGTATGGTCTTCGAAATTTATTTTAGATATGTTCAGGAAAATGTGTTGTTAATTTTGTTGAAATTCAGGGAGAAAACCTTTTTATATGATCAAATGGCCATTTCTTCAAATTTCATCCCATTCTATATTGCTCAAAGTCCATTGCGGAGTTCTCCCTTTCCATCTCTAGTAAGTTTAACTTATTTTATTTATGTTTCAATTATCTCATTGAATTCTTTTTTATCCATGTTGATTTGAATAAAAATGTATCCAAATTTGCAGGATCCTGATTCATAATCGAGTTTAGATGCATAAAATATTCCAATACCGGTTCAAAAACATTGGAAGGTCTTATCAGGAGCAACATACCACAAGCATTTGGTAGATGAAAATGGACAGCTGCTTTACCCTGCCAATTATGACATTCCATCTTCCAACAACAATCATGGGTCGACAATTTTAACAATTATTTGGTATAATGTAGTTTGAACAAAAAAATTATTTCATTGTGCTTACTAATATCATTGATGTACTAATGTTAATTATTTTTGAAATTATGATTCTTCTAATGATGAGTGACCTACCTACCATTTTCCATTGCACCCCACAACAATGTCAACCTGAGAGAAGGTTGTAATGAGAGCACAACTCGGAGAGGAAGCGTACCAAGAATGGTTGAATCAACAACCTATTTAATTCCCACTACATCCAGATTCACCAATTAGGAATGACTACAACGATAGTACTTCTTCAAAAGTTGGCAATGGAGACAATAAAAAATATGTTGGTATGGATGATTACTTATGGGATACAATTGTCATGGAGACAATGTTGTTAGACGCATTCTAGAACGATGAGCTAGCGGATGATGCTCATATCAGTATGTTGATGGTCAAAAATGACCATAATCAACATTGGGGAAAACTGCCCAGTCAGGGTCTCAAATTAAACCCTTTTTCCATTGAAATGACGATTCCGACTAGTTATGGGTCAAGTTACCCATTATTATATTAATCTGAATAATAAAATTTAACTAATATTATACTCACACTTATTATTATTTCAAAATTGCACACTGTCTAATATAAATAAAAAACATACTATTTAATTAAAAATATATATATTTAACTAATCCAAACCAAATTCAAAATATTACTCCATTTTCAAAGTATATATTTCTAGAAAATGATGAATAAATATAAACAATTTTTTATTTTTTTTAAATAATAAGTAAAACTAAACCTATGAATATAAAACTAACTACCACCACCCGTGTATATGAATTAAATAAAATTGAAACTATGTTTAAAAGATATAGATCTTCATAACATAATTTCTATAAACCAACTGTGTATGAAATGGAAGATCTCTCTAATCAATTAGAATAGATACAACATTCATATACAATTCAAATATGGCCAATCTTTATATGCAACAATAACTAAAATAAACATAATCAATAATCAATAATTAATTGTGTAAATTAAAATAATATAACATGGATGATATATCAATATGATTTTGACAAAATAAGTGAAACATCAAATAGCAGCAACATCATTGAAGACAGTTTTTTGTATTGATATCCAAAACCAAATGATCCAATATAAGTATAAGTAAGAAAACTCTACAGTAGTGTAAAAGTTCACTTTCTTGCAAAAATTATGAACCCCTAAACCAAGCTTGACTTCTCTCTTTTATAGAAAAGAGTTCCAACTAATCTTAACTACTAAAATTAATTAAAAGATATTGTTTTCCTCAAAACTAGGAATGGGAAATAATTAATAGTTCTTGGTTCCCAAACTAAAACGAAATTACAATAAAAACAAAGATAGGTTTTTTCAAAATAAACTACCTGATATTCTTCATTAGCCTAGCCTCGTAACTTGGATAGATGATATGCCCATGATTTTCGATCCATATGACCTGTTTTGTACACCTGTCAAAACGAAAATAAAGTTTAAAAATAAATAAACAATAAATAATAAATCAGAGCAGCTACAAATTTTTTTAATTCTGTAGTTGCTCTTACTAAAAATAAAAATAAACAAAATCAAATCAAATAAAATCATTATAGTAAAATAAACTTTACTATTTACAACTGAACATTAACATGTTGAATTTTTAAACTCTGAATTGACGAAAATGTTTATTCCTGGAGAATTTATCGTCACAAAATCTTCTTTTTTGTTATGCTTGGAACTCGATAGTTGTCTCTTGTTATCCTCAACCAATGCTTTATTCTCGGATCCGAGTAATTGATTTTCTAATTCAAGATCAATTACGTTATTCTGCAATACTGGAACAACTTCAAAATACTTCTTCCAAAAGGAAGTTTCTTGACTAAAATCGATATTGGATTTTCTGTGCATAGATTTTCCTTCGATATGTGAAGGATATTTTTCCTGAGAGGAATCAACTTGATCCTCCTTAATTTCGTCATCTTCAATGTGAATAGGAGAACCCATACTAGCTACCTTTCTGGCCTTGTTTCTGACAGACCTCCATTCACCAACCTTGGCGTTTATTCACGATATTAATCAGTTTCTTGGCATCGTCAGAGGATTTAAGAAAAGGGAGGTCAGTTTCTTCATGACAATTAGAAACGAGAGGGGAAACTACACCCTGGTCGGAATACTTAATGGATGTTTGACCACTTGCATCAAATGCCACAGCTTCGGGTTTTGAAAATTAAATTCAAAGGTTGATTGTGAGTTACCCTCGTCGATATCCGCTTGGAGTATGAGGATGGTGTAAGATTTACCTCACCACTCTTGGAGGGAATCCACTCGTAACCATGCTCAAAATCTTGAGACTGAGGTTTTGACTCTAGGATTTCATGAAAATCGTTCCTCTGGATAAACTCATCCCACGAGTGATTTTTTTCATTCAAATGAAATTCAATGAAAATACGAATGAGACTGTGATGGAAAATATTTCTTTCGGATCAAAGGAGGTCTTGCTGGTACAACTTAGCCATTTTCGTGAGGGACTTCAACAAGAAAAAGGGCATATTAAGTATAAAACATTTAAAAATCATCAACAAGCGAAAATGATACAAGAAAAATAGGTTGTAACGTCCTTCATAGGTAAGATAGCATTTGATAATCCATAGTAAATAATGTCATTTCTCTTTAATCACAGAAACCGCCATACCTTTATGATCATATTTGGTTTTGGGCGAATCAAAGAACACAGACCAGTCAATATTCTTTATCCTCATAGTCTTATACCGTTTTTCTCCCTCTGCAGGTAACTTCGTGGCTCTAGAAATTATATCTTCGTCCAAGTGCAACACGATATCCCCAATACAAGTGGATTTCCCATTAAAACATAGTGTGAATGCCTTAGCCACTCGAAGATTATGGCCGTGAAATGACATAAGGAAATCAAACCAGCGTGCTTGCTTAAGCATGTGAATAACCTCTTCGTTCGCCTCAATGAATTCAGGCCCTGGGTGCTCATGCCTGGATATCAATCCAATGACAAACGTTTGGTAAAACTCAAGAAAAAAATTGCAAGGTAAATACAAAGGATATGGGGAATGCGGTAACAAGTTTGTGAAAACATAACTCGGGCACACAAAACCCTTGCAACTCAGACAAATGAGAAATTCTCAATAGGAAAGAAAACTCAAATCAAACCTAAAATCGATAAGTACATACATATGTTATGACTTGATGCAGCATTGATTTGGGGTTATGGCTCGACATCAAAGGTACAACATATGGAGGAATGTGAACATGATTTGGAGAGCCACATGGCATGCAAGGTACGAGAGGTACCACCACTTGAGATTGCGAATCATGGAGGGATGTATCAATAATAAGTGTGAACATGTATCAAAGCAATCACATTCATTTCTTCAAAACTTAACAATGTGCATCGTAATCACCATGATAATTAAACAAAGATTAAAGTACACCATCCAATCCATAATAAAATCAATTATAAAAACCATTGTTATTAATTTCTCACTAAAGCTATATAATAAAACCATATATTCAATCTTTGATGAGAATCAACAACAAATAATCAATCTAGGAATTTTGTAGCTTTAATAAACCTTCATTAGGAAGATGTCTTCTCAAGCCAGAAATAATAAAAAATCTCAGAATGAAATTTAGATAAAACTTTAATAAATCCACTCTGCAATCAAAAATATTGATCGAAATAATCCAGACGAAATAATATGATCCAAAATGATATGCCATATGAAAATTATGATATCGAGATCTTGAATTTCATGTTGTAATTCATGAAATTCAACGAAATCAAAAGTAGCATAAATACGAATAGGGATCGAAATAAGAACTCCATTCCAATTCGAAAGATATCTCAAACATTAATGCTGAAAGAGAAAAAAACATGAAACCTATTTACAAGGAAATAAAAAATAGATTGAAAAGAATTTTTAAATAAAAAGGGGCCCAAATTTTGTCATGAAGCATGAAACACAAATTTGGGAAGGTTGTTGTTTGCCACAACAATTGGCAACACACTGTAGGAACCAATTATCTCTGTAAATACAAATCAGAGAACATATATCAGATCACAAGAAATAGGAAAACTTTGTTGAATATAGAAAAATCCTTTATGACTAATTTGTAAAAGATAAAAGAAATACACCAGTATTTACATTCTTTCACCTAGTCTTTTCAGAAGGGAAAGGGAATTTTAAAACTCGAGATATAAGGCTCTAGATTTGATTACTAAGCAGAGCTTACTTACCATGATCGACTGTATTTGGGTTATTTCAACTTTTCGAACCCGGTATTGCTTCGTTGCCGACGAGCCTGTTCAGTAGCCCAGTGAAGTTACCTTGATATCATGTAGGCATTGACCCGCTGCCATCAAGCCTGTTCAACACTCCGATGGGTTTGCATACACTTCCCACATTTCCTTACTTTGTTTTTCGTCTTTTGATAAATTTATTAATGATTGCAATAAAGCAATGACGAAACAAGAAAAGGGGTGATATAGAAAGCAATTTTATGTATCACTCTACATGGGGTAAAACCAAATTGTTCTTCTTATGATTTGCAACTCTCAAGCAATTTTATTTTTTTAGGATATTAAAATATGATCAAACCATGCTATGAAGTATTTTCCTGGGTGATACTTCTTGATAGGATAAAACAACCATAAAGATTTTTCATCTCATAATTTTCTAATTTTCCATTTTCAAGTGAAATGAAAAATATCTCTATATCAAAATGGAGTGTTAAAGACAACTAATAACAACATGGTCCAAATCATTATGTCAAACAGAAAATAATAAAACAAATCAAAAATAAAATTGAAATCAACATTCTAAACAATGAAAAATAAAAAAATTACAAACGAAACAGTAAGAATAAAACTGTAGAAAATAAACAACATAAATATTTACAATTATTTACAAAGGACTACAAAATCCTTTAAGAAAAATATTTTTTCAGAATTAACCCATTTACAGACAGAATTTCCTCAATGCCTTCAAGTGTTTGCAGAGTAAAGGTAGATGGGTTAATTTTCTAAGAGATTTGAAAAGGACCAAGCCATAGCTTTTGGAAGTTCGTATGTTTACCTTTATCTTCATGGGCATTGTCCCATTTCAGGACTAAATGTCCAACTTCAAAACTTTTTTCACCTATAGATCTGTTATCAAACCATTTTTTTAATGATCGCTTGGTGATTGGAAAATGTTTTATGAGATTTATATCTAACCTCTTCTAGTTTAAAATTTTCATTTAAACGTGTTTGCAGACTAGAACAATGTTGTTCTTGCACATATTGCACTAGGGCCAGAGAGGGTAAAGAAATGTTTGGTGGTGAAATGGCTTCCTTCCCATATACCAAAAACTACGGGGAAGTACTAATGGATGCTTTGTAGCTCACTCTATCTGCCCAAAGAGCAAATATTAATGCCTTATGCCAATTCTTATGATTATCATTAACAGTTCTTTTGATAATTTTTAAAAGATTTTTATTCGTAGATTCTGCCAAACCATTGCCCTATGGGTAACAGTTAACAAAGTATTTCAATTTTATCCCTTTATGTAGCGCATACTCAGTAAGTGACAATGAGAAAAAGTAAGTAGCATTATCAAAAATTAAAGTGCTCGGGAGACCAAATCTTGTAATGATAAAATGATCTAGGAATGTAATTACCTGATCAGTTGAAATTGATTTCAAGGAGATGGCCTCCACCCATTTGGTGAAGTAAACAGTGGTGGTAAGGATATACATGTGTTGTTTAGAGGAATTTGGTGTGATCTCACCAATAATATCGAGTCCAGATTGTTCAAATGGTTGTTCGAGCATGACAGGTTGCAATGGTAATGCTGCTTTCTTGTCTCTTCCAGCTGCAGTTTGACAAGTCTTGCATTTACAAACGTATGCATGAGCATATTTAAACAAGCTAGGCCAATAGTAGCCTGCATGAAGAATCTTGCGGGCAGTTGTATCACCACCGTAATGACCACCTGCAGGTCCATCGTGCAAGTCAAATAAAACTTTATCAACTTCATTCTTTTCTAAGCACCTAAGCAACATTGAATCATAATTTTTTCTGAAAATAACATTGTTAACCAACTGATATTGGCTATCCCTCATCCTTATGGCACATTTCTTTTTCGTATCTAAATGAAGGGGAGCAGTGTCATGAGTCAGATAGTAAATTAAATCTGAATATTAGGAAGTAGGAGGATCTGGAGTAACACATACTTGTTGTAAATTTATAGATTTCTATTCATTTTCAGATTTAGAATCAATCATTTCAACAAGTAACTTACATAACTCTTGACCGCGTACAATTTCGGTTGGTTTTATATCTAAATTGTACTCTTGTAATGCAGTCACCCATTTACCTCTCTTTTCTCCCAATTCCTTTTGCACTAACAAGCTTCGAACATCAGAGTGAGGAACTATTACTTTGG